>CAMOHE010052689.1:6389-16968 GCA_946598075.1 Artocarpus hirsutus | reverse complement strand
TTTTGTGATTTTTACCCATTTTCACTGTTTTGAACCCTAATTGAAATTCCAACTTTATAAAATGATTTTATAAACCTAAGTGGCACACTAGGACACCATGAGATGATTTAATAACCTAGGATATCTTGGGTTAGATACTAATAGACCTAGTTTTCATTTAAGGTTATGCGTGGATCCGCGGAGCTAACGCATAGCGGACCGGGGTTACGGTGTGGGACACCGGCATGAGTATTGAAGTAGGACTTCTACCCCTTCTTTGGTAGCTAGTTTTAAATGTTTTGGCTTAAAAGGAATTTTTAACAAAAAGGTTTTCAAATGATTGGTTGAAAATACATCTTTATTGACTGATTTTATAAATGATAGAATTGAGGTGATTTTTCATAACAAACCTCATAATGAATGAAAATAATTATAATTGGTAAAAAGAGATTTTAATAATCATGAAAAGATATATATATGTATATATATATTTTGGGGCATGATGCCATATCAGAGATCGGGTCGTATAGTGCGCGACTTTAAAGGCAGGTCCTGAAACCTAGCTGGGCCATTACGGTGGTGATTTACATATGGTTTGCCCAGGAAAAAAAATGGTATTCTTTCTGGTCGACCTATTTAATTTATTTTGGTAAGGAAAGTTTTTATTAAATTTTCATCTATTTATTTGTTTGTTTTGGTCCTTTTCTATATATATTTGTTTGATTTATGAAGTTTCTTTTAAAGTTAAATATTTTCAAAATTATAGTCCTACTGAGCCTTTCGCTCACATTTTATTTGTTTTAAAATCTTACCCCACAAGTGGATATCAGCTTAGGATCGAAGAAGAGTCAGCTGACCGGACTTGCGATCAGTAAAAAATTTGGGTAGGTTGTATTACAACAATTCAAGGCATGTATACTTCTTAACTTTCTCTTTTATTTTGGACTGTGGTTGCATTGTAATATTGTCAGTACTGTGTGTGTGCATAAGATGTGGGCCAGTGGACCTATTCTCGCCTCGCCTTATATTTTTATTATTCCTTATTGTTTATTTTATTACTTCATTTGCTCGAATATTATAACTGCTTGTTTTAAATAAATGATTTTAAAATTATTACATTTTTACTAATAAAATTAATTTTAAAACCTAATTTTTAACAAAATTTTCACTTAATTAACTTAATTAATCTGCCATGTCACCTCCCGTACCCTAGGGCGTGACAGAATCGGAAACAAACCCATGTATTCCCCTGACAAGTCACCCCCCATGATTCTGTTAGATCCTAACAACAACCATTTTTAGAATTGGAATTGGCTTTGAGTTGTTGTTGTTGTTATTGTTGCTGTTGTTTGTCTTCTTTTTGTTCTTGTTTGGAATCAAAGTTGGAAGTAGAGCAAGAACAAGACGAGGAGGCAATGAGATCTCTGATGCTGTCTCTGTTTTCCCTTTCGAAATTGCCGACACGCAGGTCGTGGTTGTTGGAGAAGTCACTGAAGATGTCGTTGCTGCCAAGCATTGCCTGCCCCTCCATGAAGGCCGACAGTGATGGATTTGAACAAAGCATTTTTTTTCTTTTTGTTTAGTTTATAATCAGGTGCGGTAGTTTCTATTTGTTTCTACTGCAAAGGCCATTTTGAGCTATTGACTTTTAATCAAATGATTATAATTAGTATTCTCCATAGGTGAAGAATTTTTCCATTCTCCGCCATAACTTTTCCTTTTTTTTTTTCTTTTAATTGAGACAAAAAATAATAATCACATAAGACGCATGTGGCCTATTTAAAAGGTTAAGGATAGAATTTCAAGCACTACAATGATTAAAATATACATCTAAACTAAAAAATTGTTAAAAAAATCATAAGGTGCATCTGGTATGCGGTTTTCGGTAGGAAATCATATTATTAGGAAAGTGATGGAAGAAATATGATTCTCAAAAAACATACATTGCCATGTTTGATTACATATAAGAAACTTTTCCTAAATTCCTACGAATATAATTTTCATGTATTTGTTTGTGCATAGTAATGCAGTTCTTTTTATAAAATAAATAAATTTCATATATCAAATTATTATAATTTTAACACTATTTTTTTCTCAAATATCATGAAAAAAAAATTAAAAACATTAAAAGTCTCTTTAACAAAATTTGAAAATTTACCAATAATTATGATATTACTATTATTATTAAAATTATTATTGATAATGGTTTTTGTTATTATTAAAATAATAATACTATTAATATTATTATTAATATTATAGACAATGGTTATTTGTTCTTAGGAAAAAAATAATAAAATATTATTGAAAAATAATAATTATTATTAATTTGTAACTCTATTTACTATTATTATTTAATATTAATATAATATAATATAATATGAATATGAATATTTATTATCATCATCAAAAAAGGGAGTGTGAGACACCCTTACTCTTGAGATTCTCGAGAATGTAAAAATAAGTTAAATATCTTTGGTTTTTGTTATTTTTTTAGTGCGAAATTAAACAATTTCTCTTGTAAGAAGCAAATGAAATGTGTGAGTTAAGGGTGTTCGTGGATTGGAAATTGTGGATTTAAGATCAATCCACAATCTAATTCAAAACCTTCATATTAAAATTGTCCCAATCTGCAAACTAATCTAAAGCTTTTGAATTAGAAAAATCTCAATCTATAATCCAATCCAAAACCTTCAAATTGGATTCATCGATTCTTGTACTAAGTTATAACCTTTTATAATAAAAATATTGACGCCTAATTTTTTCAACATTAAAAATTAAAATAAACAATTCATAACATAAAATAACTTAATAAAGTTAAATTTGTTACAACCAATTATTAAGACAAACTTGCTTTAATAAAACTTAAAATCAAGTCTTCTAAAAAAACTCAAAATAAATTATTGCTTATTCATCAACAACACTTAAAACTTTAGAGCATTTTATTTTCAATCACTTATAAATTTGAAGTAACACATGACTTGCCTGCAAAAAAAAGAAAAGCAACACACAAGATGAGTTATTAGAAAAAAGAAAACATATATTTTTATAACTTGTAATTATTAATCTTGTAGTGTAGAATTTTAAACACAAGTTATGTTACACAACCTGATAATAATTTTGCTTGGCAAAAAAGTTAGAAAATAGAAAAGTTCTTTTTGAGAAAGAAAGAAAAGTTTATTTTAATATATCTATTATTAAAATTATAAAATATATAAATATATATGAGGGTTTTGGATTGATGGATTAAGAATTCTTTAATCTATAAGCTACTTCAAAACCTTCGAATTGGGATTTTCTCAATCAAAAACCCTTCAAAACTCTTCCTAATCTAATCCAAGACCACCATATTGGATTGAATTGAGCGGATCTCACGGATTCGTGGATTTCATGAACACTCCTAGTGTGAGCCTTTTAAATGAGTTTCATGCATCCTACGTGATTATTTCCTATCTCAGTTTTAACAAGCTCATGTGATTAAAGACTTAATTGCCATATTTAGTTAAGTTTAAAGACTCATCACATTACCAAAAAAAAAAAAAAAGATATGATAAGAGCATCTCCAATGAAATGATATATTGATATGCCAATGATAAATTTAACAATTGAACGTAAAAGAAACAAAAAAATAAGCCTCCCAATCTAGTGTTACTTTTCATGCTAAATTTTTTATATGCTAAACTTAGTAATAAATTTACTATAAAGTTTTGTATATATCAAATTTAGCCTTTGATTCACAGCAGTTGATAGGTTGATTTTTTTGCTTTAATAATTATAACATTCTCACTTTTTAATTTTTTTTGACATTAAAATCTTACTTTTACAAATTATAAGATTTAATAATTATGACAAAAAGCAAATATGGCACTTCAATAAACATTATATATTAAAGCACAAAATAAAATAACAAATAAAATATGTTATTTTTATACTTTTTAGTAGTAAATATAACATTGACATTGATATTCGCATTAGAGAATGTCCAATAGGCCTTTCACTATTATTTTTCTATGTCAATTTGAGAAATACAACTTTTATGGCATTGTTTTTCAATCTTACCATTTCTATGAGAAAATTTGAAATATACTACTTCTAAAAAGTAAAAAATATAATTAATCACAAGTATTTAAAACTAAAGTCAGGTATATAAGTGTTATCTAAGGTTATTTTGGTCTTTTTGGCTTCGAAAAGTATTATGAATGAAATAAATAAATAATTAGTGATTGAACACAATGATAATTGTAAAGTAGTAGTATACCACCTAAATTACTCTTGTATAGTTCTTGCCCACAATGATGATAGCTTTTCGTGCAGTCCCCACCGTTATGTTACATGAACAATCTTCGATTGTAGTTCCAGTTGTTTTTGCTAGGCCTAGCATGTCTTCCAATCACCTATACACGCTGATCATTACAGTTACTTATCATTTCTGTTATATGGTAATCCAAAATACTCCAAACGACGGTTCTACTTTCACTTTTTGGAATATGTTTTAAGCCTTAATTTTGTTGAAAAAAACAAATAAGAAAATTAATGTTGCAGCTTGTGTATGCCTTAAATTGTGCTCAAAGGTCGTCCCTTTGAATTCTACCCTTTTATGAATCATAAAGAACTACATGCCAAGTTCAATAGTGTACCATTCAACTTACCCGAGGTGCAAATTTGGAAACAGTGGAACACAATAGAAAATCTATTAAAGCTACATGTGAGAAACAATTATAACAACTATAGGACACGACTTAAAGCAACAGTTTACACTTTCATTTATACCAAGGTTGAAACAAAAAGGTTACACCAGCTATCTCCAAGTATGGAAGCAACAGGAAAAAGAAATAGCGGCAGAAGCAGCAAAACTTACCCAAGTGCCAAATGCATGCATAATCGAAAAAGATGCTGAGATAAGGCTGGAAAATGTCTCTACAGCCCAACTTGCTAGCATTTATATTCATCCATTTGATATCTGTACATGCACCTCGAGAATATGATGCCAAAGATGATTTGAATAATGTGCAAAACACCCCACCAAAAGTGTCCCTTAATATCAAAAACTATATACAAAATAAATGCCAAAATTGGGTATCATACTTCACTTCCACCACCAGAATTGTCGAAACAAATATATCTTTCTCATTCGTGCATTGTATGTCAAGAAAGCCCTTGCTTTAACAGGGTCTGCGTTCAAATACTCAAATGCATACATCTGCTTGGACTCCTCCAGACCATTGATCTCCAAAACTGCCTGCAAGAGTTCAGAGGGATTGAAAGAGCATTTGCTTTGTTCCATTGCATCGGCCAAGCGTCGAATGCTTGATGCCACAGCCAACATTGCATCTTGAAGAGCCACTGAGCTACGAGGGCGTTTTGGAAGTTGCCTTAGAGGGTGGACCTGAGGAGGTTCTTGGCTGCCATCTGGCATCTGGCCATACTCTGGCTGTTCTGTTCCAGTATAAGACTCTGTTCCATCGGTCTCACTTAGGTCTTCCGAACTAGGAGAAACAAACGACGCAGACTCATCTTCATAATTCTTCATCTCTGTTTGAAAGCTTCCATCTTTCAACTTGGTCCAGTGGCTCGGGGCCTGATAATTTCCACACACAACTTTCAGTTCATCATACATCTCTATCTGCTTTCCTCGAAATTGTCTTGCATCAGGATGTGCCTATTTAATAAATTGGCCACCAATATCCACGTTGTAAACAAACACTCACACAAATTAAATGGAAAAAACAAAAGGCAAACAATCTAGTTACCTCAATGTATCTCTTCCATAGTTCATCATGTTCGGACTCGATCAACTTTGTATTTGGGTTCCACCTAAATCCATCTTGACTCAGCATGTCTTTTATTATCCTATACCTCTTCTTTATCGTCTTAAGACGATTAACAACTTTTTGATTATTCAAGTTCAAGTTAAAACGAGAATTCACGGCAATACAAGCAGCTGTATATGCATTTTCATTAAAGCATTTGTCAATTTTGTTTCCACTTTTCGCTTGAATAGCAAGGGCTTCAATTAAGCATTTGTCCATTGCAATTGACCAGACAACATTCCTTCCTTTGTGTTTTGTATCCCTTCTCTGTCCAGACAGATCATAATGATCCATTCCTATGGCAGAAAGACAGTGAGAATACAATAATTTATGGACTCGATACAACAATCAAATGTAACTCAGGCATCTTTTAAGGTTTTTTTTTTTTTTTCCCAAACAAGAAAAGCATAAAAACAATGCTAAATCTTTGGTCCCATGCTTCTCAAAATGGAAAATTACATCAACTTTCTACAACTTTTCTACTCAACGCGTAGTCAACCAAAAGCTTTTAGATCTGAGCTTTTAATATGCATAGATTCACCACAGAGGTTACTAATGGAAGCACTTCCAAGATACATTTCCATAATGCAAAAAATATCTCCAATATTAAAAGTGTGGAAAAGGTTTAACAAAAAGCAGCTCCCCTCGTGTTATGTAAATGCCCAAAAACAACCTCTGTGCACATAAAATCACACTCAAAATATCCCCTAAAACAACTAAGTTTTTTTAAATGCCAGAATTACCTCTCCTATCTTTATTAAATATTAAAATATTCATCCCAAATACTAAATAAAATTGATCTTAAAAAATTAAAAACTCTAAAAATAGTTTAAGTATTTGTCTGATTGAGGTATTTATCTGAACATTTTTCAACTGTTTTTATTTAATTTTTTATTTTCATTTTAAAATAACATTTAATATTGATCAGGAAGAGTGATTTCGGTATTAAATTTTATTCTGAGTATGATTTTATAAACACAAGGGATGTTTCCGGCATTTGCATAATGAGAGGGGCAAAAAAGTATTTAGGCAACACAAGGTGTTTGGGTATTTTCTTCAAAAAAGAAAACAAAACTGTATTTCATAGTTAATTATTATTGATATGGGGAAGGCAACCAAAGGTCATATAGATACAAAACGCTCGACCATAGCCACTAACTTGACGTGACTCTGCTAGAATTTGTCACCACGTCATGTAAATTACCAAAACTAACATGTCTCGAGTCTCTTATGAAACAAACAGCTATTCAAACCCAGCCCTCCAACGACTAGATGCAAGAAATCTAGAGAGAGAGAGAGAGAGAGAGAGAGATACCTTGGTCCAGGAAGACAATTTTTGTGGTGCACAGCTCTGATCAATTAGATTGACAATCCAACAAGACCCGGACAATGGAAGATGCAGCCACAGTCTCAAGTGAAGATATGAGTAGCTCAGGAACACTCCATAACGAATTTTTCTCCAGAAAAGTGGCAAAGTTATCCCACGTGCACTTTCTTGAAAAACAAATGCTTTACATGAGAAACAATATACTAACAAATACTAGACATAGTAAGACTAAAAAAAGAATACCATTAGAAATGCACTGTAAAAGAGGCAAAAAGTGCCCCAAAATTTTCCTACTCAACAGTCAACTTCCGTTGTTGTATTCATGATATATAAAGTTTACATTAGCATAACGACATCAAAAGGTTGCAATCACCGCCAGATTTAATCTAACATAATGATTACTAAGATTCTTTTCCCACCAAAAAAATAAAAAAAGAAAACAAAGCCTTGCTGGAACAAGCCTCAAGAGCATAGCCCAATTTTAATCTGAAGTCTGAAACTAATATCCACATAGATTAAGATAAAAATCCAAGTAACCAAGTCTTGCAAGCAACGGCAAAAAACCTTCATATCTAGGGTTTGTAAATTTCGATATTTTTCAAGCAGAATATGTCCCTTCACTTCAATGCTTTCCTTCTCCCAAAGAGGAAGAGAGTGTGGATGGGCAATCAGATGTCGCCTCAAATTTTAATTGAGCAATCATAATCTGTCCAGAATTTATTTTCTTAAAAAAGATGGTGAGAAATAAACTTTACAAAGAACAAAAAGATAACAAGAGGAAAATACAAGCAGTCCTCAAAAAATAAAATAAAAAACAAAAAACGTAATAGATAACTTAAACTAATAGAATTTAAGAGATAACTTCTATGATTCACATAATGCAACCAAGAAGATGAACAATAAAAAAAAATAAACACACACACAAAAAATAACAACTAAATGCAGGACTTGCCATCATCAGCCAACTTCATCAACAAATTGGAGTGTATAATAACCAGCCTAATTATATGTATAGCCCAGCAGCAACAACAACAACAGCTTCAACCAACTACCACTAGATTAAATAATAGGCCGCCACAAGCCTCTTCAATAAGGCACCTGATATATGCAGAAAACAATATGCAATTAAGCACAAAACACGTTTGTTTTTAGTCTCAATTAGCATAAACTAGCAAGTGATCATCCATTTTTGTTTATGCTAAGAGTAGCAAACGATTGATCACAAAATGCACACAATCAAAGCATGTATGTTTTTGGTTTACAAGTTATTAGTTCACTTGCAGTCAATTTATAGGCCGTTTAGAAGAGCGGCTCCAACCATTACTTACAATTGTGAATAGTATAAAGCTATCACATACTACAGTAAAAAGGCTTCAGTGTAAAGCTTTCGTATGCTATAGTCTCAAACCAAAATTGTTGGTTCCAACCATTTTTCCAAATGGTCTATTAAACTGGCATACCTTGCCATGAATTCAAGGATTTTAAGAAAATTAAAATCACACAACATTCCTATTCCATTTCATAGAAGCTAAAATTTTAGTTCCAACTTTCCAATCCACCAACCTATTTCACGGGCAAACTCAAATGAGCTTGGTGATCTTCCTTACTTATACAAGACAAAGAAGTTTACTCCTAAAGGACTCAACCTAATAAGCTATGCCCACCATCCGTGAACCCCTATTAAAAGTTAAAGCACTTCCCTTTGTCTCTTCATCCCTACTGAAAGTTAACTCTTCTCCCGTCTCCATTCATCCGCTCTCCTCTCCAAGTCTCTTTTCTCCATATATGTTGCACAAAAACTTAAACCGCTGCCCATTCATGAAATATAAACTGTATATCTTCTTGCATTTAAGTCCTCTAAAAGACGGCTAGACATGAAAAAGAATGATGCTCATTTATCAAACATTTTAGGAGTTCCCAACATTCTACAAAATATATATGAAACTAAAATTATTATTTGATATCATAAATCAAACTATTTCAAGTTTGAGAAATCGAGCCACATGCGCAGATTACATATCAACAGGTTATAACTTAGAGCAGAAGTCATAATCAATCATCAATGCAATCTTTTATAGCAATGTAAAAACAAACAAAAAAGAAACACCATATATAGGTTTTCACGCTCAAGATAACTCAAAAAGAAATGAGTGCCTGGAAACAATAGTTCACTCCACTGCTCAGACAATATCACAAAATAATCTCCTTTTTTTTTTTTAATCAAAACTCTCTCTCTTTTTTTTTTTTTTTTTTGACAGAAACAGAACTTTTTGGAATTGTAAGTCGGTACATTGAAACAGAGCAATACTTAAAACTTTTATCAACCCAAACAATATTTAAAATAAAAAATCCTTTTAGAAGCGTCCATAAGTCAAAATATGTACATATATATGTGTGTGTGTGTGTGTATATTAGAAGCTGGGTATAGATCCTTGATTTTCCTTAAAAGGTCATGCTTATCTCAAATTTCTACACATTTTCAACAGTGTCAATCTTAAGTTTTATAAGCTATTCCAGTACCCAGATTTTTTTCAAATTTCGCAAGCCAACCCACGTTGATTAACGTAAGAACTTCGCCAATCATTCTTATTTTTAAGATTCCCAGTCTATTCTGTACAAAATACACAAAAATTTCAAGTCAAAATTCTAATCCAAATGTCGAGCTATAAATTTTATATTCGCCTAAGGCAGAGACTAAGATCACTAACCTGATGGCCTTAAATCTCACTAGTTTCGCATTCCATTGCTACCAAAATTCAGCCAAAGAACAAGAAACCCCAAATTTCGAACCCTAAATAAACAGTCCTTTAAGAGAAATTAGGGTTTAAGGAGAAGCTTAATACCTTGAGAAAGCAATTGCTTTAGGTTTTTCCCGTGAGAAATGAGACGTTGTGGTGTGCTTGGCCCGCTTCTGAGGTGTCTTCAACCTTTCCTTCTCGCTACCTTTCTTTCTTTTTCTCCGTTTAGAGGAAAGTCGCAGGAGAACGGGGCGATTGCACAACTAGTTCCCCCAAAAAAATTTTTTGGCATAAGTTTTTTTTTTTTTTTTTTTTTTCATTTTGGTATAAAAAAACTAATTTTTTGACTATTAAAACAGTTCTAATTTTTTTTGTTTTCATCATGGTTAGGTTCCTGTTTTCGATATAATACTTTTTCTTTTTTCTCTGAAAAAACTGGGACAGTTTCGGTACTAAAAAAAACATTTTTTTAATGCAAAAAAAAAAAAGAGATCATTCACCAAATTTCAAATTTTCTTAACTCCTTTCTTCAAATTTTCCCCAGGAGAACGCACGTTGTCAAATGGTAGTTTAGAAATACAATTGGAGCTCCTAAAATATCCCCACCAATGTTTTCCAACTTACAAGTCCAACACTCCTACCCCAATTAGTTATCAAGACCTCTTTTGGTAACTTTACATTTTCATAGGGTGTTGGGTAGTGGTGGGAACCACTCAGTTCCCACCACA
>CAMOHE010052688.1:0-41845 GCA_946598075.1 Artocarpus hirsutus | reverse complement strand
AAGAAGAAACCATTAGGCACCTGCTGATATGTTGTTTGCTCCGGTTCTCACTTTCCTAACTCCTACAAACCATCCATGAGAGAAGCATGATCCTCTCTATCTTCTTGATCAAACGCGAAATCCGAAGAATCAATTGATTAGAAAATTTGCTAATTTCTAATCAATTATTAATTTAATTTAAAATATAATAATTAAATAAATAAAAATAATTCTTTCTATAGAATAAATGTTAATTTTCATAAAGATAAACAACAAAATATTTTTCAAAAAAAAAATATTGGACCTAAGTATAATTTTTTACTTTAGTTCTCAAACTCTCTTGTAATTCTCTCTTTATTCTGTAGTGAAACCATCCCCTCCTTCAAGAAAATCCTTATAGCATGGCCTTTAAAGTCATGTGTTTTTTGCGTCCCCTTTTATTTTCTTTCTTAAAGGTGATCGTGAGAGTTTATTTGCTGGGTGAAATTTAACTGTTGATAGAGCATATAAAAGATGCATTACGCATCAGAAAATAAAAATAAAAATAAAAAAGACACATTATAGTAGACCGCTTAGCATGCCAAATAGGCCAATAATATTACATGTAATGCTACGCTTTTTAAAAGTTGAATTTGTGCCATATTATAATTTATATTACATATTAAGTTATGTCATAAATAAATATATGTGACATGTATAAAAAATAAATCTTTAAAAATAATATTTATGAAAATTTCTCTTTTTTTTAAGGAGAAGGAAGAAAAAAAAATTAGGAGATTCATTTAAAATCAATAGCATAATTGTTTATGGGAGTTAATAAATAGCATATTAATAACAAATCATACTTGTCATAAAATAAAATACCAATAATATCCTTAAATTCATACTTGGCACATATTTCTCTCTACCAATAATATCCTTAAATTCATACTTGGCACATATTTCTCTCTCCTCCATATCTCAAACTCAATCTCTCTCTTGAACGACCAGCGTTAGGGCTTGGACAGTGACGATCATGCTGAGGCTTGGATGGTGACCTGCCATGGCGAGACTTAGACGGCGATGCAGATGGTGAAGCTCGGACGGCGACGGCGAGGTTCGAACAACGACTTGCATGCATCTGCTCAGAGGAAGTCGAAATGCTTGATTGTTATCCCCTTGTAGGAGATGGGCACGATTTTGCCCAGAGGAGATCGAAAGGCGTCGCTAATCGCTGGAGAGGACAATCTGAGATCGCCAGCGCCTTCTTAAGAGAAGACCGTCTGACACTATGAAACTCCCTTGTAATGCCCCAGACCTCCGTTGCTGTCGATGCAATCCGCGCTTGTAGCTCTCTAGATCTTTGTCGTCATCTAGGGTGATCAAGCTCAGATGAAGTTGAGTCGATGATGATGGTGACGGGAGAGACAGGAACAAGCATGCAGAGAAGAGAGGCAAAGGATCAAAGAGAAAAGGGAAGAGGGAAAGATGGAAAAAAAAAAAAAAAAACTGATATGCTATTTTGATTGTTGAGAGTAGGGGTAAAATTGGTATATTACATTTCATATACTTAAAATATGCCATTTATTTTTACTATTTTAAAGCACGGTATCTACTCAAACTAGTTTTTTAATTTTAAAAAATGTTATATTTATTTCTGGGATTTTCTAGACGACCTCTCACTTACGCATATTGTTAAGAAGAGCAGCGACAAGTGTCGCGGCCATGAGAAGACAGTGTTGCAGCATTGCATGCAGGAAGCTTCAGTACATAAGGCAACGAGTTAGACGCCACAGCGTTGAGTCGAAGATTTCTGAAATGCCGAACAATGTTAGGCGCCATGGCACTAGGTTGTGAATCAACGTTATTTTTAGAAATCTGACCTCTGGTCTTTTGTGTACCTCTATATATGGAGGAGATGTTAGGGTTTATTAGTATAACTAAGAAAATATTGAGAAGAAAGCCTAGAGTAAGAGTGTGTGTAATTTTTTTTGTAAAGTACTTTTTTTTATTTACATAATTATGAATTTTTGCAGTGTTTGAAAGTAAACTTAGATCTCATGTTAGGGTGATTAACTACTGTAAATTGTAAATTTTATGTGTTCTTTTCTTTTCTTTTTTTTCTTTATTTTGTGTTTTTTACTCACAATAGAATTCGGATATCTAATTCGCAATACTTTTATATATACACACACTCATATGTATATGTAAAGAGTGAGTCAGTCTCAAAAACTTCCGTCATTCTTTTATTAACCTGGGCATTCCTCTAATCACCCTTGAATAACGAAGATTACAGTAAATAGTATTTCTAAAAATTTTGAAAGAAATTAATAGTATGTTTTAAAATATTGAAGCAAATACTTTGAAAAAAAATTGAAAAAAATTGAAGCAAATAGCATATAATTTACTATGTAAATAATTTATTAATCTCTAGTAATCTATTTTTAGTAAATATATTATTTACTCAAATATTTAAAACCTATTAAAAATGTGTTTATTTATACCACACTTAAAACGTGAACTTCAAAAAAAAAAAACACAAATGTACCACACTTTTTTTAAGAAGAATTAAAAGAAAATTACATATCATGTCATACTTTTAAAAGTTATATTTATTCATGTTACATTTATAAAAGTTTATACCATCCTATAATTCATGTTACATATTAAGTTGTGTCACAGATGAATAAGTGTACGTTTATAAAAAGTAAATTTTAAAATGCGATATTTATAAAAATTCCATGGGATATACTACTACCAAATTGGAACCTCGGTGGACATGCATGATACACCCAACCACAATAATGTACCTTCCTTCAACTGATAGCTAATACAAGAAAGATAATGTCCCTTACTTCAGCTTGCGGTTTTTCCCTCCACCGTTCAGTATGAAGGCTTTTTTCTTTTCTTTTGCTAACGTAAAGACTTGCTAAGAATCTCGTTTGCTAACGTAAAGACTTAGGGGTATTAAAGGTGAATAATACATTACAGTAGGGAAAAAAAAAAAAAGGAAACCGAAAAAAGAAATAGAAAATCAAAGAATCTGTAATCATTGCCTTTACGACGACACAAGTTCTTTCACCAGGCAAGGTGGTGTTAGTCAGGATAAAAAGCTTAGAAAACAGCTTAGGATCTGATCTGATAGCGCTCGAGGAAGAGTTATCGTGACTGAGGTTTGCAGTGAATAGATCATTTAAGAAAAGGAAGGAGAGAGGTCCGTACGTGTATGTATGTATATGTGTGTATATAAGAGATTTATATATATATAGCATATGGATTACCCCTTTTTCTTACATATAAATATTAGTTTCGATCGACAATCTCTTTTTTTTTTTTTTTTTTTTTTTGCCTTACAGTAGAATTTTTTTCCCCTAAATAGAAAAGAAGCTAGCCTTTTAGATTTACAACTTAAAATATACGATAATTTTAAGAGTACTGTATTGCTTATTGTACTTCAATCTTCAGGAAACTATTCCAATGCATTTTTATTATCATAATAATATGAATTGTTATCAAGAATTGATTCAAACATTGGTTCATCATCAATGGTTATCTGAGCGAGGAATGGAGGTCAGGGGTCCCTTAATACTTTCATTTTCACTAAATCATGCTTGTTGTAACCACCAATTTACTAGCGTTCTTTTCATTATAGTTAAAGCACAAACACTCTCTTCCAAGTGGTCGTAATAATAAGTTGGATTATTCTGAATATGTACCCTAATTTAAGTTGCACTTTGATTTTTCAAAACGATTTAAGACACGCTTTGATCTACATAAATAGACATAAATAGATAGAAGGGGCATTTCGAACTATTTTTTTACAAATTAAGGGGTGTTTTGAATGATTTTGAAAAATAAAAGCAACTTGAATTAGGGCACATAGTTCAAGGGGTATTTATGAAAATAACTTTGACAAATTGCATCATCCCATGATTAAAATGATACTATTGTACGAGTGTGCCTCATGCAATACGTTTAGTAGCCCACCAAAAAAAAAAAAAGTTTAGTACCCTGAGATTATATCTTCTACTATTATCTTTTATTCTTGAGATTAAACAAAAAAAAAAAAAAGTACTCCTCTCATAATTTCATATGGTTGAGTTATTGCTAAATTGGGTGTATCATGTAATTATATTTATGTGGTACATCTATTTAATAAGAAAAAAATTATATTTAGATAAATTGTTTATACTGATTCCATATAATAATATTTCTTTTCAATGTGTTTTTTATATATTAATTATTTAGTTAAAATCACAATAAATACTAGACCTTATTCTATGATATTAATTAAATTTACAAATCTCTTATCTTACTTAATTTTAGCTTTCAAGTAACAGTTTTAGGAGGATTAAATTGAGCGCATAAGAAATACTATTCACAATGGCAAAAGGATGCCTTTGGAAAATCTTGACATGTCCCTCTTGGAAAATAGACGCTAACGGTGTAATAGGATTTCACAATCTATTTTCCAATTGTTCAGAGTACGATTATTAATATTATTGTTATTATTATTTTTGTAAATTGCAGCTTTAGACTTTGCAGATACTCTCGTTGATTATCTCTTATGGTGGATGGTAATATACTTGTCAGATGGATGGCAGTGTAACTTTACTACTGCCGCTATGATTGTGAATATCATTTCAACCATTATGATTGTAATGCCCATTGCCCTGCAATTTGCTATGGATGCTGACGTGGGCAACTATCTAATGTCTCTCTTCAATATTTGGTCATATTTTGCTGTAACTCTCACGTACTATCAGCTAATGTCGTCTAATTGTTGTCATACAAGCATCAGCCGTGTACGTTTCAAAGAAACTTCAGTTGTAACTATGATTTTAGTTTAAAAATTGTAAAATACGATGGCTATATTGTGATAACTTTTTGTTTTTTATTATAATTGTTGAGAGCTTTACACTGTTTATAGTTATAACTGATAGGTTAAAATTGAAGTTTTAAATACTCTAGATAATTAATCATTTACATATAAATATTTTGTTTTTTTTTGGCTAGAAATATAGAAAATGCACATATGAGTTTCTACAGGGGTTGCTGTTATTGTCATGATCAACAATAGGCTGCCAAGAGGACGACTAGTGCAGCGTTGGTTAAGTGAAACGAATCCTCTTCTACCTAGGGCTAACGTAATTGGTCTTCGGAAAACCTGGTTTTCAATTAACTTTACTTGATTTTGCTCAATAAAAAAGAAGGAGAAGCAGATGAAGAAGAAAGAAAAGAAGACACAAGATTAATTTCAAAATTATGGCGCTACTTGAAATTAATCATGTTGTGTGTTGTTGATGTAGTCGGGGCTTTGGTAATTCCGCTGGCAGATGAGTGGTTATACAGATTTGGGATCCCGACCGTATGCATGTTCGTGGCAACAGTCATCTTCGTAACTGGTTATTCCTCGTACCGAAAAACTAGACCCAAAGGAAGCCCCTTGACTACTTTGTTTAGGGTCAATAAGGCTACTCTTTCAAGGAGATCATCATAAAATAATTACTAGCAGATTCCTCTCGGCAGCTAAATGGAGGACACGATCATGCTAACACAACACAATGTCACAGCAGCTGCCTCAAATTTCGATTATTGTCCCTTTCTCTGTTATAAATATTAAATTAATTTAGTGTACTAACATAAATTTTCAAAGTTAATTCACGCTTTATATTATAATTATACATCTATACATGAGATTTTTGTCTTAGGGTAAAGTAAATAATGTCTTTGAATTAGCTCTATATATTAATAATTTGTGTTTTTGATGATGTAACAAGTATATATATCTAACAATTGAAAGGGAATGATCTGCATTGTAGGTGTTTCGACAGAGCCAAAAAAAACTAACCAGCAGAACAAGATCGGCAAGGCATTGATAATATCATGAGCTGGAACAAAGACGTGGAAGAAACCAAAAGGGCAATAGCCAAAATCCCATTATGCCTAACATTCTTCCTGTTGGGCGTCGTACCTTCTGTGGGAGGCACATAGTTTTTTGAATAAGTAAGCACCAAAAAACCTATACAAATTGGCAATTTTGAGGTCCTTCTTGTCGTACTCCGACTTCTTTACAATGCCACAAAAGCCTCATGTTCCCTCCTATATAAGAGAGCGGCTAAGCCCTTATCAGCTGGGACATCGTCAAAAAAATATGCTGGTTGTGCGGGGATTACGGTCTCAATGATCTTTGCAATTTTATGTTGTTTTGTTGCTGCCAATGTTGAGAGTCACAGACTGTGTATTGCTAAGAGCCATGGTATATACGGCACCAACGATGAAGTTCCGATGAATATCTTTCGGTTGCTGCCACAGTTCTTGCTACTTGGAGGTCTTGATGGGATCTTTGAGGACAGCATTGATCTTTTTTTTAGCAAATATCAGGTCGTTACATCTTCGGATCGGTATATGGTCTTTTTTGCTAGAAAGGTGTTGTTGGAATCGGACAGATTGGGAGTACCTTGTTAGTTTATTTGACGGGTATTGTTTCTGCCATGGGAGACGGAACAAGCTGGTTTGAGAGTAACCTGAATGATAGTCGTTTGGACAAGTATTATTGGGTATTGGCTGGAATGAGCGTCGCCAATCTTATTTTTTATGTAATCTTGTATTATTGCACCGGTTTGAGGTCACAAGCAAGATCACCTACTTCTAATAATTAGATAATTATGGAGTTTAATTCTAGGTGTGCTAATTCATTCGTTGTAAATGCGTGTATTGTATTTCTCTTTCCGTTTACTTGCATCAAGCAGGAGAAATGAGACACAGAGATAATTCATGAGGGGTGTTGACGGTTGTAAAAACGGAGATTTTAATTTGTTTTTGTCAATTTGAATTTGTCAGTTATTTTTTTTAATAGATTTTCCGAGTTTGTTACCAAATTTGACAAATTTTGAAGTAGAAATCTTTCTCTTTGGCCTTCTACATTTTTAGTTTATTTTTTACACTACAATTAAGATTCATCGGAGAAGGTATGTCATTGAAGTACTTTTTTTATTTAATTTGTCGCTATGTCCATGTTTAAATTTTTCTCTCACAATTCTCTAAAATATTTTTTAATATCAAATATAGTTTTCATAAATAATTTTTTTATTTACCTAATTGCTCAACCAAAATAACTCTGTCAAATAATTAATCGATAAATAAACCAATAGTTTTGCTACAATATATGGTCTCATAAAACTTAAACCGCTATAATTTTTCAATTCAAAACTTTTAGTTTGAACTATATATTAAAACAAATATTAAACTTTTTTGAATAAAAAATTCAACAAATTGGATAGGCACGTGTATACACGTGTCTTTGAACTAATATATGTGTGTATACATACGTAAAGCCACCTAACCATCCGAGACTCAGGCATTCAAATGAAAAACTCAAATTTTGAATGAACCCTAGCTCAACCATTTTCCATCAACCTCAACCATTCTTGTTGTTGCCAATTGCCATCCGCTCCGTCAACATTGCTTGTCATCACTGTCTCTCCTTTTTTCTTTCCGTTCCTTTTATCGGGTTATTATTATTGTTAGTCTCTGAATTGTTTATCATTTATTATTATAGGCATAGTCTAGTGACAAATCTATATTTGACTCCACCACAAGTTGCAAAGTTCAAATCACCCCCACTCCAAGTTCAAATTCTATTTTTGTTATGTAAGTTTAGGATTATGTTAATTTATTGATTATTTAGAATTATGCTAAAATCAAGTTTAGGATTATGTTCATTGATTGGAGAATTGATAGTTTGTGATTTAGGAATTTGTAAATTGATAATACTAATTTGTTATCAAAATTCAAAGTTCGGTATTTTTCGGTTGACTATGTTAATTGATTAAGTTATGATTATGTTTGAATTAAAATTAGGATTATGCTCGTCAATCAAAGAATTGATTATTTGTGATTTATTTATTTTTATTGGTTCTGGTAATCAATTGTAGAATTCTAAGTTTCGGATTATATTACACTAATTACGTTTTGGTTAATTGGTTTTTTTTTTTTTTGAAAGCTTTGGTTAATTAGTTTTGTATGTTTAAACTTACGGTTTTAAGTTTAGAACTTTAGATATTATGTTGTGATGATATGAGAATTTTACGTTGATTTAGCATATTTTTTAGGGAATACTCCGCCAAATTTTTCTAAAATGTTGCAACAAACATGAGAGTTTATGTCTCCTAAATTGAAGGATGCAAAAGATTGTATTTGACGTAAAATATTTCCCAGTTGCATGGTGTCCAATACAAGAAGGTAAATGTAAATGACAAACGTCTATAGATCTAATTAAGGAATATGGCATGATATACGTCTCCCTCAACTTCACAAAGCATTTCTTGCTGGATATAAGATTAGCGATAGCAAGGAGTCAGACTATTCCACCTTTCAAGTCTAAACATTAACATTTACCAGTTTTATATAAAAATTAGGCTTAAATTTTTCAGTAGTATATTTAAATTCAAACTCTGTTGAGATTAACACATTATGGATGAAGCAATTATTGTGGGATAATAATTTAATTGACATGACGTTTGTGTTGATGGAACCTGATATTATTGAAGGACATGAAAGAAGATATAACACGAAGCACTACAGTCGAATACCGTAAGCCCCAAGGGAAAGGCATACAGGTTTAGATTTCCCTTCTCGCATTGGCTAGAGTTTTAGACTTAATAGACGCTGAGCATAGACCAATTCGCTGATCATTTTCACTACTATAATGGTTGGATCCTCAAGGGAAAGAGTAAGAGATCAATTCAATAAGAATCTACTAACACCTCTAAATTTGTTAAACATTTAATAACGTAGCAGAAATTAAGCGATTAATATCTTAAATATCCTAAACTTTTTTTCTAACTAGTTTTATCAAGGGCCTATTTGAATGATCATAGGTTTCATGAGTGGGTGAAAACAAAGAGAAAACATATTATTGACTGTTGCTGATCTACCTTAATGTGTCATCATGAGACCAAACATATACAAGAAGAAACCGTCAGGCACCTGCTGATATGTTGTTTGCTCCAGTTCCCACTTTCCTAACTCCTATCAACCATCCATGAGAGAAGCATGATCCTCTCTATCTTCTTGGTCAAACGCGAAATTAGAAGAATCAATGGAATCTTCTTCTTCTTCATCTTCAGCTTCTTGTTCTTCTCCTTCTCCTTCTTCAACAGCACCTAAATTCTCATCTGTTGTCAACATCCTGATCTTTCCTCTCCACTATGCAATTGTAACCCACTATTGGTTTTGGATTCTCCACTCGAAACTGCATGCTCGTAGGTGCTTTTTTCAGTTCCATCACCTGCATCAAATTGCAAAGTTCCTTCTGATGAAATGGACTGGGAACCATTAAGAACTTCCATTACTTTTTGGACCGGATCGAATTATCAACCGCGGAAAGAATTGGATTAGAATCTTTTTCCAAGTAGGACTCTCCTTCATTGAGGAAAGTAGGGCCTTTGTTAATCAACATCGCTGAGTTATTTTCCACTTTGGACGCTCAGCCTTGGCCATCAAAGTCGAATACATGGCATCGTCTGAGTGGGATGAAGCAAACTCATAACCGATTTCTTCCACTCTTTCAGCATTTTCGAAATCAAAACTTTGAGCTCTCAATTTGGGATGCACTTTGGTCTCTGAATCTTTCTTACCAACTTTGAAATATTGAGCATCATATGTTTCAGCTTCTTTCCCCACTTCAAACCTGTTTGCACTTCCGACTTCTTTTTCCTGAACTTTTCTCAACCTCCCGCTCATGGTTTGCATATTCTGCATCACAGAACCAGAGGCATCATCTTTTTTGTAATGTACCTCCTTAGCCCTTTGGATATTACTTTTACCTTCTTCTTCTTCATTCACACCCTCGAAATCGATTCCCTTCTCTTCCTCTTCTTCTTCTTCTTCTTCTCATAAGAGTAAGAAACAACAAAACAATCTATAGCAAGCAGAATGACCAAAAACTATTGCTGCTAATGAAGTGAAATAAAACAAAAAAAAAAATAGTGTTTAGTATGTTAGTGAGAATCATTGGTTAAAACTGTAAATATTATAGCATGTAAAGTTTGTTAGAACCAACTAATATTAAACAGATATGTTCCAATTGAACTGAAGGCGAGTCCTTGAGAATACTGGGATCCAAAGTTTTTTCTTTTGCTTAGCAAGTAATTTCTCAGCGAAGACATGGGAAAACATCCACTTTTCAAAAGCAGGAAATGCATTATCTAGTTAGTTTAGAGGAATTATTGGTAACATCTGCGTGTCTGTGTATACACACATAGCATGTTGAAGGGGAACCAACCAAAATTAATCAATTTACACACTTCTAAAATTTGGCTTAACTTAGTAGTTAACACAGAGAAAAACAAAGAATAGGAAAAACTCCAAGGAAAAGAAAGGTCCAAGTTTTAACAAAGGAAACACCTAACTAAGCGGTCACATTGACAATATTTAAGCGAAGCCTTTTATGGGTGCACACTAAATCAAACCAAAAACTTTTCTGTCAAAAAAGTTCCAACTTTAGAACAATAGAAACCACAAAGCCCATATCAGAAAAGTCCCAAAGAATATAAATGACAAAAGCAAAGAATTATAAGAAGCAAAGTGCAAGAGAAAGAACGTACCGAAGAGAAAAAAGAACTCCAACTTCCAACTCCCAACTCCCAAGCTCTGTGGCGAGCTGAAGTAAACAATCTTTAACCAAACGAAGAATTTTGTTTTCATCCTTTTTTTTTGTGGGCTTGAAAAATTAGTGGTTCGAAATAAGAGAGTAGTTGAGAGGCGTGGAAAACGATTTGTGTCGGTGAGAGACTCTCTCTCATTCTCAGGAGCCTAGTTCTGTGTGTGTTGGGAGTGAAATGAAAATGAATGGAAGACGAAAACACGAAGAAGAACAAGGAGAGAAAGAAAGAGATCACACGGAAAGAGTGCACCTGCTACTACTCAGTTAGATTGTGTGTGTGAGTGAGATGATTCATTTTATATCTTGTTCTCAACTTGGATGGTGGCGGTGGTGGCCGTCGTCCTGTACAATACTCTACGGCACGCTGTGTGAGTCTCAGCGTTTTTTATTTTATTATTATTTTTTTGTTTGTTTATATTTTCGGCCAAAGCCCCACTGGTCCTCAATGCTGTCTCTATCCGTCAAATTATCAATCGACCATCCACCTCGTTCCCCGTCACACGACGCCACGCACGTTGCCGTTTTTCATTGAGTTGCCATTAATTCACGTGGGACCCACCCATGGGAACGAAATGCATTTTTTTTTTTTTTTAAGCGAGTAAATTGCACTACAGCCTTCTCTGTACCTTAGGCGGTTGGTGCAGTCTGATATTTCCACCGGTTAGGGGCTCAAGGGCCATACAGATAAAGGGAAAGAAAAAAAAGTAAATTTACATCTTATACTATTTACTTTTTGCCTACTACATTTTGGATATTTTATAAGGAGTAGTTTATCAATTTTCTGAAAAATTTATTGTGAAGTGGTTTGATAATGAATATTCTAAAAATTTATTACGTTAATAAATAATTATATTTTTAGCCATTTGTGTTTGGCTCTCTTTTTGCAAGGTGGTGAATGGCTGTTCTAGCCACTCAAAAACAAAATGGCCGGTCTAAGGGCTTAGGTAAGAGCTTCATAATTGAGGCCAATGTCATACTGTCTTGGTTGGTTGTCGTTGGACCATCTAATAGCACCTTATAACAATTTACATCAATTGGTTGCTGATTTTGCATTATAGAGAATCTTATTGAATTACATAGAGACAATCCACAAAAAGTAACTTTTTTTTTCTTTGATAATACACGAATAATTGATGCCAATAATATGTCACCCTTTAATAATTGGACTCGATCATAATCACGTGTTCCTTTTCTATACTTATTTTAGCTTATATTATAATATTTTTTCCGCTTTTTCATCCACAGGTCCTAGTGTAGTAGTCACCCAAAGAATTTAGTGGAACAATTTCCCGCAGGTGAGTTCATAAAAGATCTGGAAGAGGCCTTTAGCTTCCCCCTTTGGCAGCTTCAAGAGCCTTGCAACTTTAGAAAATGCTGCGTGCTGTCTGGAATACAAGTGATCTTCGATGCCTTCACCTTTTATCTCTGGCTTTAAGAGCTTGGCCCTTGTCAAGGCCCATTGCATGGCCCATATGGCCAATGGACGCATGTAGCAAAGAGACCTGTATCTGTCATCAGCACCCCAGCTTTCCGGAGTCTGAAATGAATATCTGCAACCAAAACCAACAATCGCTAATTACACTATTGGAATAGGAAAATCACAAAGTGGGTTTGTAGCACTATGCCCAAATATGTGTCAAAGTCTGATAATTTTATTCTTAAACTTTTTCGCTTTCTTACTCATCATATTTTTATCAAATTCTATTAAATTTACATATAAACACAAAGAATGCGAACTACTATTATGTCCTATCAGTTAATTTACATATTAGAAGGTGGAATTTTATATTCTAACACTATCTATCACACAAACAGTGGCAGAGCTAATAAAAAGTCAGGAAGGGGGGGAGGCTGCTGTTAGCTTTTTTCAATCCATAAATGGTAAATGAGTTAGGCTATTATAAGGTGAGTCAAACATAGAGTTTCAAAACTTGAGGGGGTGAACTACCAATTTCATCAAATTTCACATGTAAATGAAAAGAAAATAATTCTAGGTGGAACGGCGTCTTATGCTCAGCTCAGCTATATATAGCTTGGTCCATGCACACGGAATCCTAGTAATCCCAGTGTCATTAACTCGGAAAAGGAAAAGTAAACTCACCCCAGGCCTTGTTGGGACCAGGCTGCTTCATGAACACCGCCTGCAGTATGAAATGCCATATCAAGCAATCCCTCTTGAATCATTGTGGCAGCAAGAGAATATGTTACTCCAGCCCATATCTCCTTTGATTGCATAGCTGCGTGATCAAGTGTTCCATTCGGAAGCATTCCATTCACTGCTCCACGTGAACCACCCTTCACTTTTAGCACATTGAAATTGTAAATTTTCTCTAGTGCACTCCTAGCTTTTTCTTCATCAACAATTGGAGAAAGACCACATGCTTTGGCATACCTACACAGTAGATGACCGGATATGAAAAGGGACCCCAAAAAATTTTTCCTTTATTATTCATGTTTGCTTTTCATTGCAGATTGTGTAAATAAAGATAACAATGTGTTATAAATACTCACCATTGTCCAGCCAGTTGATCAGCCTGAATAGATTTACTCCATCCACTCCCAGTATTGTCATAATTAAAGTAGGAACCATTCCATAAGGTGTCATTATATACCGCTCTTGCCTTTTGATATCTGACCCAAAAGTAATTTGCAGATGAAGTGTCCCCAACTTCCTGTGCCATGGCCGAAGCAGCCTGTAGCGCTGCCACCCAAAGGCCGCCGCAATAAGCACTCACACCAGTGGAAGACCATGTATCATAAGTCTGATCAGGGAAGCCTTCATTCTCGATTATTCCATCTCCATCCTTATCGAATTGCTCCAGGAAAGCCATTGCCATGTAAACTGAGGGCCAAACTGCCTTTGCAAAACTCTTGTCACCAGTAACAACCATGTCTCTATAGACTTGAAGAACAAACTTGGAATTCAAGTCTTTCCAACCGTCTGTGTTGAACAGACAGTAAGCGTTCACTTCAAACCAAGGGTCATTTAGTCCTATGTCATGAGGAACAGCACCAAGGACATTTCTCGGGGCCCATCTGCCATCGCTCATGATCTTCCTCTTGCTAGGATCATGCATCAGCACGGCTGCTGCAAAGTCTCTTTGAATGCTGAGCTCAAGTTTCGGGAACAACATGATAAGTGCAAAGGATGAGTAAAAATGGACATCATAAGTGTTCCACATGGTATACTCCAGTCCTTCAAGGTAAATAAATTGCCCAATGTTTTCTTCTCCATCTTGGAGAAGATTAGTTCCCATGGCAGAGTTTGCCGTTGTCGGGGCATATACTTGCTCGAATGCAGACTTCATTCTTTCAAGGATTTCAACAGCCGTGTCATTTTGATGGGGAATATCAATTTCATACTTGAAACTTTGTTTGGACCTTTCAAGAGAGAATTTTGTTTTACCAACTGCTGACAAACTTTGTAATGCAGGTAATCCATCTGCAAAAGAGATAAGTTGTCCTTCAGTAAATAAAACTAACCAGATATTCCTTTTTTATATGAAACCAGATATTCATTTATTTTAAAATAGGATTTAGAACTCCATGAAACATACCTGTCCAGATTGCGCCTCCTGCATTTAGATAATAAAGCTCATTGAAGAGAGTAACTGGGTACCTGAGGTGAGACAAACAGTTTTAAAAATTTTAACAACTTGATCCCCTTCCTTTTTCTTTGAGAATAAAGTAATCTTACCATTCAGGAAAAGTTTTGTCTTCAAGAATTGGCCTCTGCCACGCTTCTATCTGGGATTCCCACTTAGCATTTTCTGTTTTAGAGCAGAAGTTCATAAAATTTTTCTAGTTATTAGAATGCAGCTCACTGATTTTTAAACAAATATAGCGTTCTCAAGGCCTCAAAAACTAAGCTTTTCAAAGTTAACAAGAAAACAAGAACATTTTTTTTTCTTTTTTCTTTTTTCTTGTTTTTTTTTTTTTTTTTCCATATTCAACTTCTCTATCTGGCAATTTTCAAAACAAAACGTCAGCCTAGTTTTAAGTTTACAAAGTATATATTCTGAAAGCAAATGTAACAAAGTTATTATAAGCATTACCAAGGATGGCATCACGTGCAATACTGGCCGCTGCATCTCCATGAGAACCATAAAATTTTGTGTAACGCCTGCAAATGGACACAAGTTTCTCGTTAGTTAATTTTTTATAAGCTCAACCAATCAGATTCTTCCTTTAAAATGAACAAGTGTTTAGAGCAACTGGGGTTTCAACCTATGATAAGTTTTCCCGCTGAATCTCAATTCTGGGCAGTCCCAGGCAAGTGAAAACGTTACAGTACGTACAGAACCAGAGGGGACGCTCAAAGTGGCTGCTATGGCAGCTCCAATTGATGATCCTGGTTTCGAAGGCGTCAAAGTCTCGTCGCACCCAATTTGGTCAAACGATCCATACTAAAACAAAGTTATAGCATATATAATGAAGATCTCTAAAGATATTTAGATATATCTGAACTAGAACATATGCTTCCCACTTTGAACAAAATCTTTCGAGGCAAAAGCCAAGATAAACATTGTGTCAGAAGTTTAGAGAAGCTACATGATTAATATGTTTAAATTCACTATGTAGAGGTTGTGATAAGGAAGAAGCTAACTTTTTTTATATGATGCCACATATCTTGTGCTGTGACACCCTGGATATCACCAGATATTGAAAAGCAAGGACACTTAGAGATGTGGACATCAGCAGTTTCCTCTGCTGCAATGGCATAAGTGACTGGAGCATGTCCATTTGCAGTTCTGAAAGATCATGAATTTCCTTTCAATTTAAACTAACAGATTAGTCAAGTGATGAATTGAAGTGAGAGAACTCCTTGCATCAAGAAAGAGAACCTACTTATGGTGTAAAAGTACTCCATGCACCCCATCTTCTGTCCTGATAGGAATTAACGTGTTTAATTTATTAGTTTAGTTAAAAAATTAAATCAGTATGGGTCAAAGTGGGGTGTGCGCCAAGATTTAATTACTACCAAACCCTTACTTCATTGTAGAGTTAAAGTGGCCACCAGAAACTCCAGAGGTCCCACCAACAGAATTCTAAATCATCAGAAACATGGAACATCAAAATCAAGATTCTTGAGTCTGCCTTGGACTTCTAATTTTGTAATCAAAACATGCAGTATCAGTATTGCCGGTGGGAAAATCAGCTATACATGGAAAAGTTAAAAATCAAGGTCCAAAGGAACAAAAACAACAAGTTTTTGTTGACTTACAGCCCAAGTAAACAGCAAGGTGACATCTGCAGACGTTTTTCCTTTATTTGTTATCTGAAAACATACATAGAGCAACCTGTTAGAACCATGGAAACATATGAATTTTCCATTATAACCTTAAAATTGCTCCAAAATTTTAGCTGTATCCTCGTTTTATAGAACCCGTTCAATAATTGAAATATATAACTGTGTCTAATCCTACCGTGAAGGTAAAAGCCGATGTAGGGAAACTGCTATCCTTATAGTTGTGGGGAATAAACGGCGAAATTTGACGGGAAACAATGACAATTTCAGGGTCAGGTTCACCTGCATTTTAGAATCTCCCAAAGGATAAAAGACTGAAAGCGATTACAGATTCTTGCTAACTTTGTGAATCAAGGCTAATACCATCATAGATTGTCCAAGCCCTTGGAAACAGCCCATGATATGTGCACTTCTCTGCATTCAAATTCCAGTCCCAAGATCCAATACCAGAAGTCGTAGTCTCTCTGGATTTAGTTGAAAAATTCAATTTTGTCAGTGCTTGCTTCTCTGGATTTTGTTTACATAATTATTATAGAGAATTCAAAAATAATTAATCAAGTGACGGACATTATGTGACTCACTTGGCTAGCTCTGGGTTCTTGGGACACAATACGGTTGAATGTTTCTCCCCATTGGGCCGTGAAACAAAAACCTGTGAACAAATGGAAACCATTGTAAGGTACTATGTCAAATTGTATTCAACTTAAATCTTTTCCGCCAGACATGTAGTGAATCATAAGGTACTTATTCAAACAAACAAGTTGTGGAAAATAAAAAATGGAGCAATGATACACATCTTGAAAAATTTTATCATGAACGTCACGAGTGCACGAGTGTCAAAATTCTGAAGGTATGTATACCGGTTTTAAAACAATATTAAAGAAACTCACAGAGAACTGGTTTGCTGGCACCGGGACATCTTCACTTGTTGCAGGAAATAATTGGAAACGCTGAAACTCGCCTCTGTAACTTCTTCCGATGCTTCCTGCACTGAACGTCCATGGTTCTTAATGTAAGACAATTAGACAAATTTCATGTTATGAGGTACGAGCTATAAACTAAAGTTAGAATATGATATAGACTTGGTTCAAATGGACCAGAGGAATTCCTAATAATTGCTACTTTTGATGATTATACATGTGTAAGGCAGTATATCTATATGCAGCCTTAAGTGACCAATAAAATACAGTTAATTTCAGGGGGGGAAAAAGTTACCTACCCAATACCACCTAAAGGAACGCCTTGATTGCCTGTGATATACCGTTTTCTGAACATATCAAATGTTATCTGCAAAATTTGAAGCACAAGCGGTTATAGTGAAAAAATAGAGCTCAATGTAGATTAATTCTTACTAACAATAGAAAGGATGCATAATTGAATAACATGAATTAAGATAATTACCTTCCCTTCGGCTGCGTCTTCTTTGCTTTGTCGCCACAATCGATAACCAAGCGGAGCCTATCACAAAAACAAAAGAAAAAAAAAAGAACTAGTTAAATGTATTTAGATTATTTAAGAAAAGAGAAACAGGGAAAAAGAATAAGATAGAAAAATGATAAACATAGCACACGTAAAAGTTATATTGTAGTAACATGTGTATTTATGTTTAACACCTATGTTGACGTACCAAATGTGCTATCTCTCGGAAAGTGACATTGAACTCAGCAGGCACATTTCCATTGCAATTCAATTTTCTTTGCCAAGTCAGGGAAGGAGGTTTCCCGGGATCAACCTAACATATATATATATATATATATATATATATATATCAATGAAAAAGAAAAGTTAGCAAAATATATAGGGAGAAATACACATTTTTCATTTGGAATTTTAGAGATATTTCATCCATATGTGCACAATTAGATGAATATATTAATAACAATGCACATACCTTGTGTGGAGAAGAATGTGAAGAGAACTCGTTTTCAACTTGAACATTTTCCATCTTGCCTAACAAACATAGAAAATTGGTGACATTATTTAATGCGAGAGAAGCAAATTATTTGAGCATAAGAAAAGCCTAAAAGAAGAAAGCTAAACATATAGTGATATTTTTAATTAAATGCATAGAAGATTTCAATGCATTAAGAACTCCAATTCACTTGTGATATTTTGTAAGCCGTAGAAGAAAAAAAGAAAAAAAGGGACTTATTTTCCATTTCATCATTGAAGATAGGGTAAATTCTCGTCTTTATGGAAAAAAATCTTTGCAAAAAAAGGATTCAGACTTCAACATGTGACACTGGAATTCATGGCCCACTTGAAATTTGCTCAGGCTTTGAGAACGAAAATATCTTTTTTCCCCTCAAGAAATAATTGAGCGGAAAAAAGAAAAAAAGAAGTTATTAAACTCGAGTCCCAAACAGGAAAATCTTTTCAGGAACTATTTTCTGTCGGAACAAACAGAGGCCGAGAGAAAGAAACAATCCCCACATGATCTGATCGGGTGCCGAAATACGAACAGATCCTTAGTACAAGTCAACGCTAATTTCTCCAATCATAACACATATAAATACATATACATACAGATTCCATATTTGCAGATTAAATTAACACAAAGGCCAGAAAACTAAGAAATATTAAACTCTCCTATAAGAAAATTGCAGAATCGTTAACAATTAGCTTTTAAATGTGTACCAGAAAAACCAGACCTTGGCGCAGAGAGAGAGAGCTCAGGACCAGCGTATATTACTGAAACTGAAATATGGGTACTTGAAAAGAGATCACAAGAAAAATGAGGGCGTATATTATATATATATATATATATATATATATAATAAGTTGAAACGGCATTGTCAGTGCTACATGTATTTATATGTACGTGGAAAAAGGAATCAATTCCTCCAAGTGGAAAGCATCAAATATTGATGTAAAGACCATGCGATGTTCTGTTTTCTTATTTGATAAAACTGAAAAAGTCGTATGCATGCTTTTATTTTATTTTATTTTATTTTATTTTATTTTTTCTCCCTTCACTCGTTTCCTTCAAATTTTACAAAAACTATGGACCATTCTATAGTATAATTTTCATCTAATATAATATAATTAAGAAAAAAAGACCGGCTACGCTTTAAAATACTAATTAATGTGTCGTAAATAGAAGTCTTGGAGAATATCGTCCCTGTTGTTTTCTTTTGTTTTTTTAATATGACTTCGTATATTCTACTTTGGTGGCCAATCATAATATGCTCTGTCTTGTATAGAAAATTAGACAATAAGAAAACAAAAAGATAGAAGAGGAGATATATTGTGCCCTGTCTTATATAGAAAATTAATAAGAAAACAAATATATGAGAGAGCAAAAAGAGATTTAACGTGGTTTAATAACATGTCTATATCTATAAATTGTAAACAAAAATAGAGAATTTATTAACGAAGAACACTATAAAATGAGGCTTTATATGAATACCCATTACAAAGTATATAACTCGGTAAGTTATTAAAAACTAAGACAATATGTTTCTTATAATATGAATTAAAACGAACTAAGTCAAAATTATTATTAAGATAACTTTTTCTGATGAAGCTCCAAGACATAAGAAATTCCAATCTTGTACGAATTTTTATCTTTTTCTTTTTCTTTTTGTCTTTTTTTTTTGTTTTTTGTTTTTTGTTTCTTGTTTCGTTCTTATTATTTTTTTTGCTTGTTGAGAAGATATAGACAATAGAAAATAGTAATATAGGGACAACAATCATCTATAGCACATGACCGCTATAAAGAGAAGTCAATGATCAAGGGAGTAAAGGCGCAAAGAACCAGCAGAAAGGTGTGAAGAAGAGCGCAAAAAAAAATGTTCGAGGTGCATGGCTTGGAAGACTCGAGGCGCACGATTTTGAGGGAGGGAGGCGCACAACCTAATCTTTAGAGGCTCTAGGCCTAACAACAATAATCAAATGAGAAAGCGAAAGAATTCATGATAAGGTTTGAAGGCTCTTGGCCTAAGGCTGAGTGGCACATGGCCGATGATAATGAAAAGGGCAGCAAATTAAACTGTTGAATTTTGGTACAAAGACATTTGAGAAATTTTAGCAAATTGACAACCTATTTTTGATATTATTCTACACTTCCACGTAAAAGTATTGGAATGGACAGGACGTGTGAGTTGGCGCACTCGCCAGCGGTTAGCACGAAATGACGCCAAAAAAACAAACCGAATCACTAATTTACACGTCCCTACGTATGCGGGTTTCTGGTGAAGTGATTGTGGTGCGTGTGTCAGTGTGGTCGTTGAGACTTGACGTCCATTAAGAAACGTTGCTTCCCCTTGCAACAGGCTGACTCAGGTGATAGAAGATTTTTCCTTTGTCCTACTTTTTTTTCTTCCCTCGTAAAAAGAGATCAAACGGTGTATCTCATGCTCCCATCTCTTTCGGCTATAGCAACAATCCCGAGGACTATTGAATAATGAAGAGGGTGAATTAGGCTCTTTTCGTCTAAGCAACCAGTTTCCTCCACCTTGCCAAGAGACCCACTTAATTTTCATTTTTTTGTCCTATTTTGGATGCATGGTTGGTATGGTATATATTGGACATTTTCAGTTTCAATGTGTTTTTGGGGTTATGGTTTCAAGTTATAACCACACAATTTTAAGCTAAAATAGTATAAAACAATTACATGTTATAGTATAAAGTAAATATTTATTATAGTGTAAAATTCTCGTATATAATTATAAACACAACGTTTTTTTTATGGGTAACCACAAAGTTCCATCTCTACCATATGAAGCATTACTTTCTTTACTTCACTAATTACGTTTCAAGGTAATTAATGGATCTTTTAATGATAACTAGCGTCTTGTCCTCCGCTGAAACATGCTTTTCACTTTCTGCGAAAAGCTTCATGCGGTAGGAAATCGAATCCAAATCTCACCAAAGACACTTTATAGGTTTGGCGTTGTGACATTGCCAAGTACTCTTAAACAAGCATATGACTATGTTGTATAAGATATGATTCCTTATACAATGTACGATATTTGTGGGACAACATGACCTTTTTCCAAATGTGTCAAACAAACGGCTGGCCAATTTAAATTGGGTACAAAAGTTTTCTTGTATTGGGTTTGGCCCAATACATTTATTGATCGTGTCATACTCAGATCGCATCTATTTATTATACAAAAGAAACTACATATTATTTAACATTTATAAAAAATGTGTTTATTTAATGTGACGAAATAAAGTTTAAAAGAATTATGTTAGCTTATTATTCATATTATTTTTTAAAAATAATTAGTATGAGTTTAGTTTTTTTCCCAACTAAGTTAAGTGGACAAACCCTAAAACTCTTTCAACTCTTCCTTCCTCTCTCTCCCTCGTCTATTAGAATATTTTTTAGTTGCATAATAAGATTCAAAGATGTGTGATATAAAATAGTAAATTAAAAAAAACATGACATTTATAAAAATTTCTCAATTTATGGCATCAAGCGCAACTCATGTACCATTTATATTCATGTCATGCTTTTAGTGTGCACGTGCTTTAATCGTGCCGAAAAGCATAATTATAATAAGAAAACAAGAAAAACTAATGAACACTATAAAAAATTTAACTTTTATAAAGTTCAAAAATTCCCTACTTTCTAAGAGTGTTGTAAAGTTTTTGTCTAGACCTTTTAACAACATATTCTTTTATTTATATATATATATATATATATATATATAAATAAGAGCTCGTTTGGGAATAAATTTGAACTAAAAAATTTTATTCAAATTAACTTTGTTTCAATATTTTCGATTACAAATTTTGAATTGTTATATCATTTTATATTCAAACTCTTGGTTTGAACAAGGTTCTTAAATGAGCTCTAAATCTTTAGTCATTTTGCAAATTGGCATTTTGTTTGAAAATTGAAAACTGTTGTTTACTTTGTTGGTGTAAAATTAATTCTTGCTAGTGACAGCGTGACCAAGCTGCTTGGTTGAGATTGTCTGGTTCAATTTGAAGGACTCCTTTCTGGAATTTGTGGCTGAGAATGTATTTGATCGTCTCGAGGTGGTGTAAAGTCTTCTTTTTAAGCTTTTGGAATTATCTCGTCTTTGATTTTCATGACTTTCATTTAGGGTTAGATCAATAATACAATATTATACTTATAAAGTATTTGACAGAATAGTTAAAACTATTAATTAACATTATTTTTATTGTAATATGTAAGAGTTTTACACTATAATAATTTTTTTATTATTATTGTACCATATGAGAGCTTTACACTGTTCAACTAAGAAATAGTCTAGACCATAACTTCCAAACACAGCTTTAATATCAAATTTGGCATTTCTTAATTAATAGAGGTGTTGAATTTTAACTTAATACATAATTACATTATTATAATTTTTTTAAGATTATATAAATTTTTCTCTTTACAAGTGGAAAGTTTAAAATTATGATATTAGAGAACAAAATAGAAGACATGTTTTGTTGTCTGTTAAAAAGTGTGATGTGAATACTTCGTGGAAATCATTGCCACTTAAAAACCTGTATGGAAATAAGAATAATTTGATGATGATCAATCTAAACGAATATGATGGAAATCTCACGTTAAAAAAAAAAATTGTACAAATTTTTTCAATTATTTTTTTTATTTTTTTTTCTTCACTGATTTTGCAAAGTGGTGAAAGGCTGTTGTAGGCCGCTCAAAAAATTAATGGTTGGTCCAAGGTTTTTACGTAATAGGCTCGCAATTGAGGCGAATATCACACTGACTATAAAATAGTATTATGTGTGTACAGGACAATTTGGTAACACCCTGTTAGCAAAATAACCAAAAAAAAAAAAAAAAACGCTGTGTATAGTAAAAGTGCATAAAAATAAAGAACACCACGGTGTATATTTAACGTGAGTAAAAAACCTTTTATGGAACAACCACGGGTGCCAATCACACTATATCAAAAGAAGAAATCTTTCCTAACATCGAATTACAGTTTTAATGACTAGATTATAAAAAGCCTAAAATCTACACCATACAAAACCCACGATGTCTCCTTCTTGACTTGCGTTCAAACTCCTTGTGGTAATTCGTCTTCAATGCTAGCCTTCTATCTAATACAGGTGCTAATCGCACTAGATCAAAATAAGAAATTCACTTACACCGAATTAAAGTTATAAATGGTTGGGACTACAAGAAAGCTTAAAATCTATACTAATACAAAACCCATAACAGCTCTTTATTGACTCACTTTTAGACTCCTCGTCTTACTCCACGTCTTCATTGCTGGCCTTCATTCAACTAATGTAGTCTGAGAAGCAATCCACATATAGCTCCTTGGGCTTACTGTTAATTAATAATATGCATCGTGTCTTATACCCTATAAATAAGACCTCCTTAAATAAGACCTTAAGTATGCGAAGTGCATAGATACACTCACTTTGCCCTGAGCCTGCCATTAGGCTCCGGAGTATTGGGGCTCTGCGCACACGATGTGCGAAAAAAACCAAAAGGTGGCAGTAGGTTTTCAGGGGCCTCCAGATAAATTGTTCATATTTATATAATTTAAAACAAGTGCTCGTTCATCGACACTCACGCCGAGGTATTTTCCTATTTTCTATTAGAAAAATAATAATTTAGTAGAATATGTATACACATTTATTTACGAAACACGTTATAAAAATAAAATTTAATTTATTATGATGTAAAGTTTTTATATGTTACAATAAAAAGTAAAAATTTATCATGTAAAACTATTACATGTTACAATTATTTTTAAATTTCAACTGATTTTTCAAACACATTAGTAAAGTGCTTAGAAAATGAAACATAAAACTGAGAAAAAAAGAAGATATAAGCGGTTAAAAGCCTCTTTTTATAAACTATATATATATATATATGTAAGTATGTATGTATGTAGTTTTTTTGAATTTTCTTAAAGATGTATTTAAAATTTAGTCTATATGACTTTTTTTTTTTCTATTTTCACTCGTTTCTTTTAAATTTTACAAATACCATTGACCGTTCTATAGTATCATTTTCATCTGATATAATATAATTAAGAAGAAAACCGGTTATGCTTTAAAAAACTAATTAATGTGTCGTAAATAGAAGTCTTGGAGAATATCGTCTCATGTCGTTTTCTTTTGTTTTTAATATGATTTTTGCGCTGTTTGAAATATTACTTAGAACTAAATCTTTTGGTCGTTATAATATGAAGTTTTTAAATACTACAGCATAAAGTTTTTACATGTTACAGCGTAAAGCTCTCACATGTCATAATGTCAAGAAAAAAATATCCTACAGTATAAAGCTATTAAATATTACAGTATTTTTAAGTAAAATTGGTTCATACCATTAATTAGAATAACCAATGCTCCTAAACACCCTATTTACATATTTACTTTGGCGGTCAATTATATATTATGCTATGTCTTGTATAGAAAATTATATAATAAGAAAACAAAAAGATGGGAGAGGAGATATATTGTGCTCCATCTTATATAGATAATTAAAAAAAAAAAAAACAGACATATAGAAGAAGAGAAAGAGATTTAATGTGGTTCTATAAAATGTTTATATCTACAAATTATTAACAAAAAGAGAGAATTTATTGGTAAAGAGATGAAATGAAGCTTTATATAAATACACATAACAAAGCATATAATAGGTAAGTTACCTAAAGCTAAAACAATATGTTTCTTAATATAAAAATAAATACGAATAACAAAACTATTATTAAAATACTTTTTCTAATATGCCGGCTTAAGATAGAGCTCTGAAACATAAAAAATTCCAATCTTGTAAGAATTTTTATTTATTTATCGATTTATTTATTTATTTGCTTTTTTGAGAATATAAAAACAATGAAAAATATTAGCATAGGGATGGCAATATTTGAGGGGGCGCAAAGAACTAGCGAAAAGATGTGAAGAAGAGCACAAAAAAATTGTTGGAGGGACATGGCCTAGAGGATTGGAAGCTCATGACCTTGGAAGAGGAAGGCACACAACCTAAGTTATGGAAGCTCATAATCTTGGAAAAAAGAGGTGCACGGCCTAAAGGTTTGGAGGCTCTAAGCCTAATAACAATAATCAAATGAGAAAATAAAAGTAATCATAACAAGGTTTGGTGGCTCTTGGCCTAAGGTTGAGAGGCTCATGGTCTATGATAAAGAAAGAGAAGAAAACAAAGACGTCAAAAAAATTTTCTTGTTTTTTGTTTTTAAGAGGCATTAGGGTATTGTTTGTTGGAAGATAGGAATGGCTTTATTCATTGAGGATCATGGACTTGTTTGAGTATGAATCTCTAATACCATATTGAAAATTAAATAAGAAAACAAAAAGATAGAAGAAAAGAAAGAGATTTAACGTGGTTTATGATATGCTTACATCCATAGATTAGGAATTTACTGAAGGAAGTCACTAGAAAAGAGTACTATAAATGAGGTTCTATATAAATATACATTACAAAACACATAAAAAGTAAATTACCTAAAACTAAAACAATACATTTTCAATATAAAAATAAATACAAATAAAGTCCTTATCAAGATGCTTCTCCTAATTCTTTTGTAAGGCAATTAAAAGAATTAGGCCATTCTCTTGGGCCACGCCACAAAATTAGACATTTAGATGAGATAGAGTGATTTGATAATTAAACTATACTGAACTGTAAAAAAAAGGTTTATCAAACCATACGGAATAATGCGCAAATCTGTTGGATTATAGCACGCAAAAGGTCGAATTTAACAACATAACTTAATAGTCATTGTGGGAAACTTTGAACAAATTCACACACTATTGTTGATATTATTCTACACTCCACACATAACTATTGGAATGGAATGGATAGGTGCGTGAGTTGGCGCACTCGTTCGCAGCTGGCACAAAATTAAGCCAAAAAACATATTATTAATTCACATGATAGGGGATAAATCGTTTGTCTTACTTTGGTTGCATGAATAATATGATATACATTGGACGTTTTCAGTGTCTAGCAGCACTTTTTTCCTTCACTAATTACGTTTCAAGGTTAACGGATCTTTTCATGATTATCAACGTCTTGTCCTCGGCTGAAACATGCTTTTCACTTTCTAGGAAAAGCTTCATCCAGTGGGCAATCAAATCGAAATCTCACCAAAGTCTCTTTTTGATTTGGAGATCTGATATCGCCAATACAATTAAACAAGCATGGTGGGCATGACTATGCTTTGTAAGGTATGGTTCTTTGCACAATATAGAGAGGAGAGGAACACATGTTAAAAAAAGAGAATACAAATTAACAGCATAATTTTAGGAAAAGCAAATTAATAGCGTATTTTGAATTTAAAATTTATAAAATTCACGAAACAACCTTGTAACCCTCATGCTGCCACCATGCGGCTCCAATCTCTACCGCCCGCCGCCGTCCCTCTCCACCGCACATCTAATAGGTCCGCCGCTATAGATTGACTTGTCAGACGCCAATTTGCCAAACCCTGGTGACCTTATCGTCCAAAAGCCTCGCGACGGCCACATGACAGAGAGCTTGTTTCTCCGAGCAGATCTTGTTTTCAGCAGGACAACAATCGTCCATGAAGAACTCACCGCCATTGCCATTGCCATTTCGTCCCATAGTTGTCGCCGCTACGCTGTCATTGTCAGAGAGAGGGAGGGAGAATGGAGAATTTGGGGTTTAGGGTTAAGAAATTTGTTGGTTAATTGAATCTGGAGTAAAATTGAAAAACTATAAAATAAGTTTATTAATTATGCAATGCACTTTCATTAGTTTTGAAAATCTGTTAACTCTTACAATATCTTATTAGAAAAGACTTGGGTTACAAATGTTCATCCTATCTAGAACGACCGATTTATTAATCGTGTCATGCTCAATTATCTTTGCATATGATATAAAAAAACTACATATTATGTCAATTTTTTTAAAACATGTACTTATTCATGTCATAAAAGCAAATTTTAAAAAAATTGTGTCATATTACTGCTCATATTAAAAAATAAGTTGTGTGAGTTGTTCAATTTTTTTCTCAACTAATTCAAATAAACAAACTCTTACACTTTTTCAACTCTTCCTTCTTAGTTCTCTCTTATCTATGAGAATATTTTTTAGTGATATAATAAATTTCAAACATGTGCAACATTTATTAAAAAAAAAAAAACATTTATGAAAAATCTCCTATTTATGGCACCAAGTGCAACTCATAACCCATTTATATTTGTAACATGCTCTTAACATACATGTGCTTTAATTGTGCCCAAAAGCATAATTATAAATAAACAATTAAAAAAACTCTTGAACACTATAAAATTTAACTAATAATGTTCAAAAATTTCCCATTGTCTTAGAGTTTTCACATATGTTTAACAACATACCTGTCCTTTATATAAGAGCCTGTTTAAGAACATAGTTCAAACTAAAATTTTTTGATTTAAATGAACTTTGCTACAATATATTCACACAAAATTTGAATTACTACACTGTTTTATGTTCAAACTCTTGGTTCAAATTGAAAAGTTATCTATTAGTATCTAAATCAATTCATATTGAAATATGAATTTGAACACCAAAATCTTTGCAACTCCTGAAAGAAAGAAAGATAATCTCTAATGAACCTAAACTTAAATAAGCATAAGATTAATGCTGCCGAAATTCGAATTAAGAAGATAGGAAGGGTGTAGGATGTCTCGACGGCCCAAGCCCACATGGCAAAGTAAAGGCCAAGCACGGCCTAGGTAGGATAAAAATATTTAACAAATTTTCCAGACAAACTTTAATTCACAAAATTTGTACTTCAATTACTAAACATAATCATTTAATTCTTGCATTTACAATGCACTAAAAATGTTTGTGTGTCACTTAACAAGAGAAGCAAAACTTACAACTTTTTAGTAAGTGTTTAGAATTATAATTTTAAAAGAGCTTAAATGACCAAAATAGTTTTAAAATTTTTAATAATTTATAAAAATGTTATATTTAAGTTAATAATATATTATTAACACTTTGGTACATGTTTTACATCTATTCAAAAAAAAATTTTTTAAGTCACATTTCTTGGTTTTGACTGGAAGCATTTATATGGAGAGTCAAAGCATTTCTGATAGATCCTCCAAACACTTGTAGAAACAGTTTTTAGACACAAAAAGTTAAAAGCAATTTTCAAAAAGCCCTCCAAACATATCCAAGAAACTCTGGAAACTAGAGACCCTAGATGAATTCACCTTATATTAATTATGCAAAATAGTGGGGGTTTGTCCACGAAGCCTGAGCTTTAAAGACTATATATGATTTATTATTAGTAAGCAAATCTCATCATATGGAAAATATCTTGCGAGCAATTACTAGATTTGATCGTAACTCATACGTTGCTTTACAAGTCTAAACTAATCATTCCATCAGCAATGGCATTGACATGATCCATCTGCATCTAGTTTAAAAGTAAAAACTGTGACTCCTTTTTGTGAATATTAATCGCAGATTCTCAACGAAAACAACATATTATTTTACTAGTCAAACGAGTTCGATGAAATGATGAAAAAACTTTGACAAGAAACAATTTTGTCGTTTCTGAACCATTGATGATTTTAAAAAATGGTGGGATTTTGATAAAAGGTCCACCTAAAAAATTTAATTGAAGAAATGGTCTCTTTTTTTTTTTTTTACACCAAAAATAAAAGCAAGAAAAATGTTTCAGTTTTTTGAAAAAAACTTCAGCAAGATGAAGAAAAAAACCTGGAGCAAGAAAAAAACCTCAACAGGATGGAAAAAAAAAAATTTGGAGCAGTTTTCCTACACAAAAAGCTTGATTTTTGGTGCAAAAACAAAGAGGCCATTTACCAAATTTTTTTTTTCTTTTAAGGCCTTTTATCCAAATCCCCCTTTAAAATGAAATCAACATGGTGTTTTTGAAATAAAAGACATCAACAATTATAAAAATAATAGTGAACTGTAGATAGTAGCAGACGATTGTCCAATAAATGACATGTCGTTTATAGGAAGAAACTTATGAGTTGAGAAAAAATAATATAGCTTTTATGAATAAACAACATCAAACTTTTCAACAGCAAATTATATGTTCTTTGAAGGCTATACGGCAAAAGTGTCTGAAAATAATTATGTAGTTTTTCAAACAAAAATTTTATAATGAAAAGCGACATGTACTAACCTTTGGATGCATCAATTTAGGTCACGGCTAAATGAGCTAACCTGAGGTCTAAATGTGTTTAGTTCGAGCACTAGCCTAGTCCAAGTTTCCTCGAGATAGGCTAGGCTTAGTTCTTTGATCCAAATGAAGACTTAGTCCAGGCTAGCCTGCCTTTTAGTATTCTTAACGGGGTTGGGCTAGGCCAACCCTCCATGACTTTGGGCCAACTCGGCTCGCTTTTCCTTTTGGCCCTCACAAGCTAGGCATGGTGGGTCAATATACCACTTCTGTGGTATTTTTTCAATTTTACCATTTATGTGAACAAGTTTGACATATACTACTTTCAGTGAATATAAATACAATATTGTTTTCAAGTATTTTGGATCAAGGTTAGACAAATATATGTTATCAAGAATGTTTTAGCCTTTTTAGTAGGAGAAAAGGTATGCATAAAAGGGAGAAAAAAACAAGATTGGGACACAAAAGAACATGTAGTTGTTTATATTTCTCATATACATCTCCACAATAATTTTATACATAACTTATCAAACATCAACAATTTTGCTTCTGATATTTATAACAACTTTAAAAAAAATTTACCAAACACTTACTTGCTTCTGATTCATAGCACAACACAAAAAAAATAAAAACATAACATAGCAATGTCAAACTGGCCTAACAATATAATTGTGGACAAAAGGACAAAAAGTTTAACGGACAAATGATTGCAAACTCTTGCTAACAACCTTACATGAATAATCATGCCGACAAAATCCTGTGACACTAAACAAGATGGTCCACTTCCAAAAGGTGAAAATTAAAAAGGTAAAGGGTCATGAGTCACGCTAAAATATGACAAGGACACGTCTTTTATTCGAATAACCTTTTTTTAAGATCAAAAAACAGACTTGTACACAACAGCGATGGCCTCCTGAATTTTGAATAGTGGGAATAAATATAAACAGAATTTTTTTTTTAATTTTTTAAAAAAGATAGGGACACGAAAACCGACATGTAGTTTTCATAAACACGCGACGACAAATTGTTAAAATACAAACGACGTCAAACTGTTAAAATACGAACGACCTGTTGTTTGATATGCCTGAACGACAAAAAAAAAAAACAAAAAAACAAAAAAACCGACTTTAGAATAATATGTCGTATCAAAACAGCCAAATTTGAAAAGGAAGGTAAGAACTGAATCTTCAAAACCCAAAAACGACCTGTCGCTTTTATCGGGCAACATCAATAGTCAAAGGTACGGCAACGGCCAATATTATGTCGTTTCCTGCATGAAAACGACAAGAATGTTTGAAACTTTAAACGGCAGGTCTGTTTGGATTGTACACGAAACACCCATCTCTTCCAAACAAAACCCAACCACCTCACAAACGCAGCCCTCCCCTCCTCCTCCGCCGCCGGGGCTGTTTTTCCGATAAAAGAAACGAACAAGACGGAAGTTTCTTTTCCCAGACGAAGCTTTAGGCAAAATGAGAGCCTTCTCTTTCTTGCAGAAGAGCTCGTCGCCATGGAGGGGAAGAAGAGAAGCCACGAGCTCTATTTTACTGTCCAAGTCCTTTTGTACCGACAACAGCGATGGCCTCCAGAGCTCCAGGTTGAAGATCTTCGACCGCCATCTCAAACGCAAACAGGTCTAAAAATTCTTCCTTTTACGTAAATCTTTTGGTCATTTGCAAATTGGGATTTTGGTTGAAAATTGAAAATAGATTTCTTTGTTGATGATAGCGTGACCGAGCCGCTTGGTTGATGCGTCCAAAGGACTCCTTTCTGGATTCTGTGGCTGAGAATGTATTAGATCGTCTCGAGGTAGCGTAAAACCTTCTTTGAAGAGGTCTCACGGAATTGTCTCTTGGATTTTATTTTCATGCTTTTAGTTAGGGTTAGATCAACGATGGGATACTATTCTTGATATCAAATGCGGCTTTTCGATGTTTATTGATTGATGTGTTGAAATTTTTACTTTGTAACTAGATTATTTTAATTTTAAATTTATTTTACATTTGAAAGATTTTTCTTTTACAAGTTCCAATGTTCAAGATTCATGACAAAACAATACATGTAGAATTTGGATTAGTATTATGCATTGGAGTATAAAATAGAATGAATATCAAATATGCCATTTCCACACACTATCTTTCTCTCTCTTTTTGCCAAATAGAACATTCGTGCTAGCATTTGCATTAAAGATGGTCTTAGATTGACGTGTTCACCATTCACAGGACTGCAGAAAATCATTTCCTACTGCATTATGCCTAGGGGGTTCGATAGAACCCATCAGGCGTTTGTTACGTGGTCGTGGTAAGAAAATTAGCTTTACATCTCTTCAGTATTTAATAATTTGAAAGCTGACCTAGTCATATGTGCAATGCCGGGGAAATTGTTTAAGGGGAACTATCCACTATAAATTACCCCAATCCAAATGCTATTTGTTGTTCTAGGTGGCATTGAGAAGCTTATCATGATGGATACATCATTTGACATGTTAAAACTGTGTAAAGATGCTGAGGTTGATAGAAGGAATGAAGGGATTGAAACCTCCTTTGTTGTCGGTGATGAGGAATTTTTGCCTGTTAAAGAAAGGTAGGTTTGGAATTTTATCATTTCATTTCTGTGAAATGCACTCCTTTTAAGGGAGTGTTGATTTTCTTTGTAAATCACCCTCTAATTCTGTGTATAAAGTTCTCTAGATCTGATAATAAGTTGCTTGGGCCTCCATTGGACTAATGATCTTCCTGGAGCAATGATACAGGTATGAAACGTTTTTCTTTCTTTTTTTTTTTTTTTTTTTTTTTTCAATATCATGCTTTCAGGTGTCAAAATAAGTTTTTATTTTATGTTTAAATCCTTAAGTCTGGGCTCTAGGGAAGGCAACGTATGCTGTGATTGCTTTTTAAATCTTGGAGGAAAATAGGATCAATGGCAACATCGATGACATATGCTTTTTAAATCTTGGAGGAAAATAGGATCAATGGCAACATCGATGACATATGTTTTTGTTTTACAGAGTAGATTGGCATTGAAGCCCGATGGCCTGTTTTTAGCAGCTATTCTTGGCGGAGAAACCTTAAAGTTGTGCATTCTTTACCATTTATTGATCATTTACCTGTTTCTATAATGGTTAAATTAGCTCAAATGCATGAAGTGCATCATTTGATTTCTTGACTTGCTTATCTTTGTGGATAGGGAGCTGAGAATTGCATGCACAGTAGCACAAATGGAGCGTGAAGGCGGCATAAGCCCGCGAGTATCACCTTTGGCACAGGTATTTCATATACAGCCTGTTATTCCCCTTTTTTTTTTCGCGTCATTTTATATTTGTAGTTTATGTAGTGTTCTGTAACGTGGTTAAACTTATACCTGTCATTTGGGTGACAGGAATGTGTACTTGTTTGGCATGTTGTTAACACTTGGTGTTTGGTTATTGATCCCAGTATTGTGTGTGTGTGTGTGTGTGTGTGTGTGTGTTTGTGTGTGTTTTTTCTTTTTTCCTTGCAAGGTGCGAGATGCAGGAAACCTTTTGACCAGGGCAGGCTTTACCCTTCCAGGTGTTGATGTTGACGAATACGTGGTTAAATATCAAAGTGGTAACTGTTCCTTCTCTGCCTTGGGTTCATATTTATACTAGCTCTGGCTTATTGGATAAATTTGTCAGATAGTATGCTTTTTTTTTTGTCAGATAGTATGCTTTTTTTTTTTTTTTCCTTGAACATGTCGCCTAAGTAGAACATATCTTGCTGTCTTATTAGTTATTACCAGCGGTGGTGGAGGTGTCGAGGGGGGACCTCAATTGTCAACCACCTTTCTATTCTTTAGTCATTTAAGTTTTTCATCTACTTCTCTGGTTGTTGTAGCTCTGGAGCTAATAGAACATCTGCGTGCAATGGGAGAAAGTAATGCTCTTCTACAAAGCAATAAGGTTGAATTCATATGGTTTGGATATCACTTGCAAGTCCAATTTATACGAGGATACTTCTTTTAGCCAAAACATGGGCTACAGCCTACTAGTATTTGAAAATGCTGAACAGAAAAAACTGATGGGTTCATATGATTCAAATCAGATCCTCAGAAGAGAAACAGCCCTGGCAACTGCAGCTATCTATGATTCGATGTTTGGTGCAGAAGATGGTACCGTACCAGCCACTTTTCAGGTGGGCATAATGGAGCTCCTTCAAAAATCATCTTTGCAGACGTATCTTTGCTCGTCCGCTCTGAGCACTAAATACGTTTACTTTGTCATTATTGACTTCTTGTGGTTTTGTAGGTTATTTACATGACAGGTTGGAAGGAACATCCATCTCAACAGAAGTCCAAAAGGAGAGGTTCTGCTACCATATCCTTCAAGGACATTCAGAAGCAGTTTGGCAGTGGAAGTTGATTTCTTTGTGTCTATTTGTATGTGCAGATTTCTAGGGTGTTTGGGAATGTAGTTGAAACTGAATGCTAGAGCCACAATTATTGTAGCATTTGAGAGAAAGCACTCTTAAAATTTATTTCAATTGAGGTTCCAACAGCATCTTCAAACACCCTAGAAGAGTGGCTTTTACTTTGTTTAAAATAAGTGACTAAATTCCATCAGGTAGTGGAATTGCACTTGGCCAATGGTTGATCCCAAAATCTTTTTGTCCCTTTTTATTTTTATTTTTCTGAGCGAAGAGAATAAAGTAACGAGTCTTCAATTTTCCACTGATTTTTATTCTTTGTAGATTGCGTTTCTTTGAATTTATTGGATTCCAAGATTCATTTTTCTTCATGGGCAATTTCTTGGGATTGAGGACATATGCTTAGCAGTCGTGTAAAGAGTAGGGGCAGATCTACAATGGCTATTAGCAAGAAGGAAAAAGAAAAAAAAAAAAACAACTAGCAAGTGATATTTGAGGACATTACAGAAGCCCATGCTTTATTTTTTTTAATGACAAACAGAGGGACTTTAAAGATTCCAAAAGAGCTCCTCTATCAGGACCAGACTATGAAAATGACACGGATTACATCCAATGTAAAATGAGGGGCTAAAACAAGCCTAAATTCATCTGTTAATAAAAATAGGCCTTGGAATTTGGATAGGCTAGCTTTCAATTTTCAACCAAAGTGGTTGTGTATCTAAGCATTTTACAGCTGTACTCTGCTTAAATTTAGCGTCTTTTGGAGTTGAAATTTTAGAAGTCAACTCCTTAAGCAATTTTGATTAATTGAAAGGCAGAAGTAAACTAGCTCAGCCTAAAATGCTAGATTTTAGCTGTCATAACGCTGTATATATATACTTTATGTACAACGTAAATATGTACAATGAAATACTTGTCAACATCAAATCTACCAAATAGTGCAGTTTATGAAGCTAGGTTATACAAGGTGTTTGGGAGAGTAGTTAAACCATCAGTTTGAGTTTAGATACTGTAATATGTGGGAGTTTTACATTGTAGTTTTTTATTGTGGCATGCAAGAGCTTTACACTATTTACAGTTCAAACCAATGGTTTGATCCATTGTCCCAAACACCTTTGTAATCAAATGGCACGTTCATGTCATACGAAGGAATGAGACTGAATTCTAAGCAGCTTTAAAATATGCACTATACTATCCAACTCATAGAATTTCTCGTTCATCATATTTATGGCATTGCATCAAAAACTTAATTACCATTACAACAGGGAAAAAGGAAGAACAAAGAAAATAACAGATTTTTGAATCTTTTTAAAATAAATAGTAGGTCTTGAAAATATTTGTAGTAAATAACAATAAAAAATAATTTTTGGTAATTCTTTTTCCTTTTTTACTTTCTATTTATTACTATTTTTAACAAATATTTTTAAAACCAAATATTTAGTTCCCTATGTTTTTAAAAAGTGTGGGTTACTAACATTCACGTCAGCGTCCTTTGGGCCTAAAGAGCCTTTGGGCTGAGCAAACATCCGGGCCCATTTTATGCAGGGGCATTTTCGTCTATTAGACAATATATAAGATGTTCCAGGTGGCCAAACTTTCCCGGCAATCGATCGCCTAAAGGGAAGCTGAGTTTTGGTCTGTCATTTCCTCGAAACGATCAAAGGAAGATTTTCTGTTGAAGCCATGGATTCATCGACCCTTGATTCGGTTCCCGAGGAGAAAGAAAGTACGGATCAGCAACAGCAAGACGTGTCTCTCTCTGCCTTTGCCTCCGTTCCTCATCGCCCTCCGACTCAGTGAGTTACCAACTCGATCAGCAGCTTCTGTTTCGGTTTCACCTTCTCTTTTTCTTTTCTTTCGGATGATGCTTTAAGGTTACTTTTCGAGTTGGAAAGATGCGAGAATTGTGAATTGTAGTGAAAACGGATGCTTAATCGTGTTACAATCTAGTCTAGTATCGTGTATTAGGACATCTGAGAATCAATATGTGCGATTTTGTGTTTAGTTTAGTGTAATTTTCCTGCAAAATCTCTGTAAGAATTTTTCCCGCAAATATATTTTATATTGTACTAGGAATATTATCATAACTTTCCGGGAAAATATGTTTTAGTAGTTTCCTCACAACCATGTTTTTATACTAACTACTAATGTTTTCGTAATTCTTGGTGATAATTTTATCGTTCATGATTTTTTGATTAAATGTTAGCTTGTGTTCTTCTTTTTCTTTGGCTAAGTACTGTTGAATGGCAGACTTTTGGGACTTAATCAAGTCATAATTTTTTTTATCCTAAAATTTTATTGCAGGACCTCTTTACAAAAGTACTCACCAGTAGATTGGCTGGGCTATTTTGATCAGGAGGATGATATCTCCATTCCAGACTCCAACGATGTGAGAGTGACATTCTAACCCTTCAGCTACTTGTATCCCTTCGTTTGTGATTGTTTTTGTTCTAATGTGCTTTATCATTTTAGGTATTTCATGTGTATATGGCAGGAAAAGAAGGACCGGTTGTATTTTGTCTACATGGAGGTGGCTATTCTGGGTATGCTTGATAGTTATCCCGGTTATTAGGTTAACATTTAAAAGATGCAAAAAGCTATTTTTTTCATCACGTCGTGAAGAAGGTTGGTGAAAAGAGGATGTTTCTCTTTCGTTCTTATGATTTTGGCGACAAAGAAAATTTTTTTTTTTCAAAAAATTGTCAACTGCATAATTCAGCTGGAAGTTTTATCGCGAGGCTCAGCCAACCATTTTTTCCCCATGACGGTGTCTTTATCTTACAACATCTGCTTGTAATCTAAACAGGCTTTCTACTATTAAATTCTCTGTTTGTACATGATAGAACCAAAGCAAGCCTTTTCTTTTATATTATCTTTAGTTTATAGTAGTGGGTAAGTTCCAGGCCTCCACGTTACATCTTGATAATGGTAAATTACATGATTCATTTTGCTAGGCTCTCTTTTGCATTGTCAGCAAGAATAATAAAAGAAAAGGCTCGAGTAGTTGCAATGGACTTACGAGGGCATGGAAAGTCAACCTCGGATAATGATCTTGACCTTTCCATTGAGGTAAAGTTGTGTTCCTAGTGTATTTGTTGCACTTGTGTGTTGTCTCATTAGTTGCTTAACCTCAAAATATATGTAATGACTTTTTAAGTTTTGTGTATTGAGGAATTTGAAAAAATGAAAAAATGAAAAAAACCCTATATTGCAGAGTATGAAAGATGAAATGAACCTCTTCTTATTTTTTAGAAAAGTTATTCTTTACAGAATGTTAGATGATGATATATATTTTACACGGCTAGGCTAAGAAAGGGAAAATCTATGCTAATTAATCCCATAATTCCAAGGTTATCAATAAAAGGATTCTAACCACTAATTTAGCTGATTCTAACCACTAATTAGTCCTAACAATCAGGAATACTAATTACAAAAAATTATAATTATTCTTATTGCAATTACAGCTGTATTTTCCCACACTCCCCCTCAAGCTAGTGTCTTCCATTCCCAGCTTGGAAATGATTTCATTAAATGCCGCACCATTGAGTCCCTAAGTCAATACATCTGCCAGTTGATTTCTAGAAGATATGTAGGGTGTGCAAATTAGACCACTTTCCAATTTTTCCTTGGTAAAGTGTCTATCTATCTCAATGTGTTTTGTTCTATCATGCTGAACAGGATTGTGGGCTATGTTAATTGCTGATTTGTTGTCACAATAGAGCTTCATAGGTCCTTCCCACTTGATCTTCAAGTCATCCAAAATGATCTTTAGATATAGTAGTTCACATATGCCTTGTGCCATTGCTCTGAATTCTGATTCAGCACTGGATCTTGCCACCACATTTTGTTTTTTGCTCTTCCATGTTACCAAATTACCACCAAGAAAGGTACAGTAGCCGGAGGTAGACCTTCTATCAGTAGGTGATCCTGTATAATCCGCATCTGTATAAGCTTCTAGAGTAAGTCCATCATTTCTTTTGAATAAAATTCCTTTGCCTGGGCTGCCCTTTAAGTACTGAAGAACTCTAAATGCTGCTTGTAGATGTGCTTCCCTTGGATCATGCATAAACTGACTGATAACACTCACTGAGTAAGCAATGTCAGGATGAGTATGAGCCAAATAGATGAGTTTCCCCGCCAAACGTTGATACATCTCCTTGTCCACAACTGGATCTCCTTTAGCTTCTCCAAGTTTGTGATTTGGCTCTATTAGATTAGAGACTGGTTTACAAGCAAGCATTCCTGTTTCTTTGAATAAATTTGTTACATGCTTCTGTTGTGAAATAAAAATCCCTTGCCTTGAGTATGCCACTTCAATACCAAGAAAGTATTTCAGTCTCCCAAGCTCCTTTATTTCAAATTCTCGAATTAGGCACTGTTTCAAGATTTCCTTCTCCTTTTCATCATTCCCTGTAACAATTATGTCATCAACATACACCAGTAGTGCTGTTACTCCCCCTGAATTAGAGTGTTTGATGAATAGTGTGTGGTCTCCTTGACTTTGTCTGTAACCCGTGTCCTTTATCACCTTAGCAAATCTCCCAAACTAGGCTCTAGGAGATTGTTTTAGTCCATATAAGGCCTTTTTCAGTCTACAGACCTTATTAACAGTCCCTTTTTCTTTGAATCCTGGTGGAATCTCCATATAAATTTCCTCTTCCAAGTCTCCATGCAAGAATGCATTCTTCACATCATATTGTTGAAGTTGCCAATTAAAAAGAGCTGCTAATGACAACAATATTCGTACTGTATTTATTTTTGCAACTGGTGCAAACGTCTTCTGATAATCAACTCCATATGTCTGAGTATAGCCTTTGGCCACCAATCTTGCCTTGTATCTTTCTAGCGAACCATCAGCTTTATATTTTAAAGTGAACACCCACTTGCAACCAACCACATTCTTCCCTTTTGGTTGATCAACAATCTCCCATGTTTTATTTTTCTCCAATGCATACATTTCTTCTCTCATAGCATCCCTCCATTCACTTTTAGATAATGCCTCAGATAGGGTTTTTGGAATTGACACAGTAGTTTTTGGAATTGACACAGTATTGAGACTCACAAGAAAATTTCTATGTGATGGTGAAAAACGCCTAAGAGACACATAGTGGGATAATGGATACAAGGGTCGATTTCTGCACTCTCTAGTACCTTTCCTTACAGCAATAGGCAAATCTAAATCATTTGTATATGTTTCAGTGGGAGATGTATGTGAAGGAGAAGTTGGACTCACCATGTCTTCATAAGCAGAACTTGGATTGGATTCTTGGACTTGCGTTGGATCTAAAACAGTCTCTCTCCTTGAGTACACCTGTGGAAATCTAAAAGAGTCATAGATGGGTATAGATTTTGGATTTTGTTCTTGAACAAGCATGGGGTAGTCAGACTCTTGGACAGGCACGGGTTGAACAGACTCCTGGGTAGGCAATTGTATAGACTCTGGGACAGATACAGGCACGAATTGGATAGATTTTGGAGATGTGAGTGATAGGTTAAGAAAGTCTAGGCCTTTTTTTCCTCTGATGATAGCTCCCCCTGAAGATAAGGTTTGGAAAAGTAGGGTTTGGTTTCATCAAAAGTAACATCTTTGGTTATGTAGAGCCTTTTTAAGAGAGAATTGTAACACTTGTATCCCTTTTGAGTGGAAGAATAACCAATGAAGACACACTTAACTGCCCGAGGATCCAGTTTTCCTCTATTCTGACTATGTACGTGAACAAAGGAGGTACATCCAAATATTTTAGGTGTAAGACCATTAGAAGTTCGGATGTGTGGATAAAAATGTGCCAGTAACTGCATGGGAGTCTTAAAACCCAATATTCTTGAAGGCAATCTATTAATCATGTATGTAGCAGTAAGGACAGCCTCTCCCCAATAGGTTTTAGGAACATTAGGATGAAACAACAGTGCTCGGGTAGAATTGAGTAAATGGCCATTTTTCCTCTCAGCAACTCCGTTTTGTTGGGGTGTGTTTACACAAGATGACTCATGGATGATTCCTTCTTTTTGAAAGTAGGGTGATAAAATTTGATTGAAATAGTCTCGTGCATTGTCAGACTGAAAACCTTTTATTTTTATTCCAAATTGGTTTTGAATCATGGAATGGAAATTGGGAATGACAAATCTCACATCAGATTTTTGTTTGAGCAAGAACAACAAAGTGACTCGAGTACAATCATCTATTAGAGAAACAAACCAACGTAACCCAGAAATGTTTGGAACTGTAGAAGGTCCCCAAATATCACTATGAATCAAATTAAATGGATGAGAACTTCTTTTATTACTAATAGGAAAAGATACACAAGAATGTTTTGCAAATTCACAAATATCACAATGAAAATCTGTAATATCTAATCCTTTAAACAAAGTAGGAAACATGATTTTCAACACTCTAAAGGAAGGATGACCAAGACGGAAATGCTCAAGCCAAATGACACTTTTATTCAAGGAACTAAGTAATGACAAGGATTGATTGTTTATGACTCTCTTTGAAGAACTTGGTGTTTCAAGGTAGTAAAGTCCATTCTTTTTCTTAGCAAGTCCAATCTTCCTCCCCGAATCTTGTTCCTGAAAAACACAGTAAGAAGGATAGAAATTTACGTGGCATTTTAGATCTTTTGTAATTTTTGGGATTGAAATGAGATTTGCAGCCAATTTTGGGACATGAAGTACATTTTTGAGAACAAAGGAAGAAGTCACATGTATATCTCCTAGACCTGCCACTGTGGCAAAGAACCATTTGCAACTGAAATTTTTCTATTACTTGGACACGGCTTATAGGTACTAAAAGACTTTGATGAATAAGTCATATGATCAGTGGCCCCTGAATCAATTATCCAAGAGTTCTCAAGACTTTTTTGTGAGGCATTAAATCCAAAAGAAGATAGAGATTTACCTGAGAGTGCCAAAGAACACGTATTGGAGGGTTTTTTGAGAGACCCTATTAGGTCTTTAAGCCTTTCAATTTCCTCACCGCTGAGTCCTTCTTGCTCCTTTTTTTCTGAGAGATGGGGCTGCTCTGTCATATGAGCTTAACTGTGAGTTTTCGGTTGTTCTCCTCTGTAACCCCACTCTTTGCTGGAAGTAGGTGGCTTGCAATTTAATTTCCAGCAACGTTCTTTTGTGTGCCTCGGTTTCTTGCAGTAAGTGCACCAAAGATTGTCTCAGTTGTCTCGGTTGCTCCGATTGTCCTTTCTAGAAAATCTGTTCTGATCAGTTCTTCCGCTATCTGAAATTCTAGTGAGCTCTGCTCTTGGTTGTGCTCTGCCGAATTCTGGTGTCTTCGTTTGTTCAGTTTGGATCGTAAGCGCTGATCCTTCTGCAACTTGAGGCTCCAGCATAATGTTTCTTCGACTTTCCTCTGACAAGATAAGTGAGATCACTTCTTCTAACGGGGTTGTCTCCTCTTTCCCAAGAATCTGCACTCTAACTTGATCAAATTCTTGATTGAGTCCAACGAGAAAATCATAAACACAGTCTTTCTCAAAGAAATTCTTCAAGGTTGCGGCATCATCAGCACATTTTATTTCAATGACACGATAGGGATCGAGTTCCTACCATAAATTTTTAAGAGAATTGGCATACTCAATCACTGTTTTGTCGCCTTGTCTGATTGCACCAGCTCTGACTTTGATCTCATAAATTTGGGCTGCATCTCTGGCCTTTGAGTAAGTTCGCTAAATGGACTCCCAAATTTCTTGGCAGTGGTCAAGAACATACAAGTGTCACCGATTTCAGGATTCATTGAATCCCATAGCCATGACATTATCATCGAGTCCTCTTCGTCCCAAGCATCAAATTTCAGGTCTCCCTTCTTTGGTCCCGTTCCAAGAAGGTGACTGAGTTTTCCTTTACCTTTTAAATAGGTTTGAACGAATTGAGACCATTTCAAATAGTTTTTTCCATTCAGCCTATAAGTGGCACGAATGTTCTACAAATCACCATTTGAATGGTGGGAACTTTCTTCCTCAGATTGAGGAACATTGGGAGCTTTGATCTCAGACATAGTTCTCACTACTAATAATTGGATTGACAAAAAAGAAAAGGCAAAGACAATAGGGAATAAGGGAAGGATAATGAAGATAAAGGTCAGGAAAAAACAGGATGAACACAACCAGCAATGAAGGCCTGAAGGAGAAAAGAGTAGTGACGACAATTAAGGCTGAAGAAACAAGCGAATCCCAGTGATTTCCTACAGCTCTGATACCATATTGAAGAATATGAAAAATGAAAAATGAAATAAACCCAATATTGCAGAGTATAGAAGATGAAATGAACCTCTTCTTATTTTTTTGAAAAGTTATTCTTTACAGAATGTTAGATGATGATATATATTTTACACGGCTAGGCTAAGAAAGGGAAAATCTATGCTAATTAATCCCATAATTCCAGGGTTATCAATAAAAGGATTCTAACCACTAATTTAGCTGATTCTAAGCACTAATTAGTCCTAGCAATCAATAATACTAATTACAAAAAATTCTAATTATTCTTATTACAATTACAGCTG
>CAMOHE010052687.1:0-29345 GCA_946598075.1 Artocarpus hirsutus | reverse complement strand
ATTGTGAATTTCAAGGTCTGTGTTGTGAATCTGCAAGATCAATATGCTTAATATGGCTCGATTTTTGGTGCATTATGTTGCGTTAAAGCTAGGCAGTTTGGAATCAATGCGTTTAGTATAGAGTTGCTATCTTTTCCTTCTCTCTTTTTTTTTTTTGGTTTTGATGTAATATTTCTTGTGAAATTCAGGAGTACTTTTAGAATTAGTGAATTAGAGCTATGAATTGCCAACCTGCTTGTTGAAGATGCATAATTGGGGTCAATTTTAGGTGGTCGTAGTTCATCCCCAAAAAGGTGCTTATTTGGTAAGACTTTTACTTATGCTTTAGTCCATAGAAGAAAACACCAAAAGTTGTAGATTTTCAATAAATGTTTAGAAATTTTTTAATAGGTAAATAAAGATGTTGTAATGAAATTTATTGTCTTATAAAAACTTTGATAGACGTTTTAAGGTCCATTTTAAAAGTATTTTTTTAATAAACAATATTTTATAACTTTAACTAGAAGCGCTTTTGGAGAGTCAAAACATTTCTTACATATCATTCAAACTCTTCTAAAAACAATTTTTGAACTTTAGAAACCAAAAACAATTTTTAAGAAAGCCCTTCCAAATGGACCCTATTACTTCGGCTTTGGCTTTGAAAGGCCTCTTCAATTGTTTGGAGGATTTTGTCCCCTGGTGAATGTTATAAAATCAAAAGCAAGCAGTTTAAAACCTGTACAGGTTGGTGTACGTTAAAAATGAGTTTTCATAAACACCATCTTTTAAAATTTATTTTTTATAAATAGTTCCCTCGAGTGTTGTATTCAAATTTTTGTTTTGTTACTTTGTTGTAAACTAACTCTTCTCTTTCAGTGTTCTATTCAAATCTTTATATGTTACTTGCAAGTCGTCATCAATCTTCTCCTTTCCCCCTTGTTTTTGCTTTGTTAGTTCTAAAGGGTGGTTTATTTTTTCAAGGAAATAAAAATTAATTTTAAAAATTCAACGTAAAAAATTCTTGAGCTTTATATTTTTCGTCGCGTTGGTCTCCCACCGGTCAAATTTAAAGCCAAAAATTTACAGAGTTGTTTACTTTTTTATACCTTCTGTTTTAACCTTATTTAAGACTTTTTGATCTTATCCACATTCATTTTAGAATTAATATACAAAGCAATACATTTTTAGTTAACTTATGATTTTGACCTAAAAATAGGGGAAAAGAAAAAGGCAAACAAAACTAAGAATTAAAAACTAAAAACTAAAAAAAAAAACTTCAAACACACATTACGGTCTTATCTTTAAAATGGGTTTTAATTTCTGTTCTTTTTTTCCTTTTAATTTTTGGAAGTACTAGTTTTTCTTTCTCTTTCAATTAGGATAATTTGGTCATAGTAAAGGTTAAAATTAATTACACCAAGATAAGATATACATTTGTATATCAAATCCAATCTAAAATACATATGTGATGAGATCAAAACCTGAAGGTATAGGTTTTTAAACCTAAAATAATAATTTACATTTTGCATGAAGATTGAAAATAACAAACAGTTTGTTAACAAAACAAATCACATAATGCACACAATGTTTTATTTGCAAGAACATTGAAAATAGAATTTTGCAACTTATGAATTTTTCTTTAAAATTTCAAAACAATAGTAAATTTAGAAACCAAAAACTCACAAAAATACAAGGTTCAACACCAACCAACCTAAAAACATGTTTAGAAACCTCACTATCAATATATTTCAAGGAGCAGCCACTCCAAAAAACCTGAAAATGTTTTCAACATGTTAGTTCCTCATTAATGCTCACTCTCTCACTTCTTTCTTTTAAGGGCAGAAAAAGGCTTCTTTCGGTTACTGTACAATTGGTATCCAAAAAGGCTACTTGATTTATCCCTCACTCTCTGAAACAATTTTCCTCGTGAAATTTCCTGTCTAGCAGATTTACATACAAAGACCTCTTTACATTTTACGTACAAAGGGCAAGTAAACTTAGTACCTTAACTTTGATTTTGTTTTGAGTTGACATATCCTTCAATATCATATTTTTGGTACATCACCTCTTGGTTCTCTTCCCACCATCGCTCTGCTTCCCTCTCGGTGAATCTTCTCCGGCTGCAAAAAGAAAATCACAGTCTAGCTCTTTAACCAACCAAAGAGTAGGACATAAAGGACACAAGTACAACCAAGCTTTTGAGAATGGATGAAAAGAAGAGTAGCTGAAATCATAAAAATACTCATCGAGTTAAATCCCCGCAAGAAAGGCTCACCTAAATCTAACTCGCTTCAGTCCCTTCTGTCCACTTGGCAATATAGTGAAAGTGATATACACGCCAGGTTCATATTGCTCCACCCATTCAAGCTTGAGACCTTTATTTTCTTGCTTCCGCGATTCCTTGCATCCAATAACTTGGGAATTGGCCTCTGATTTGCTGCTGTCAAGGCATGCATCGCTCCCATAGAGGAGTTTCAATGTTTCGGAGAACACAATAGGAGAGTTAGATATACTGTCTAATTGTTTGTCTTTTGGAGTTCCAACTTGAGGCAAATCAGAAGCAACAGACCGAACACACCCGAAAGTAGGGCTGTCTGTGTACAGGGGGGTGATTGGTAGAAGACTAGTGTCAATTCCATCTTTTGTTTTCCTTCCATTAGTAGAGGCATTCTCCGAGATTTTATGAAGCTGCAATGAAAGATGCGTGTCAATTGCAATACGAGACAAGTACACGAAGTTCTAGTATTTGAATTTGTTCGATAAACTTATCGAGGAGCATGGGGCATTGGAGTCCACCAAGGCAAACGAACATGGAACACAATCCTATTCTCAATGTATCAGAGAAATCGAAACTGAAACAAAGCTCAATGCAATTGAAAATGAGAACCATCCCTGTTAACGGCTAGAGACAAAAATATCTTACCCTCAATGCCAAAGCTTTGATAACCTCCTTGGCTGCTTTACATTTTGCAGCTTCCTCCCTTGCCAAGGACCACGTTTCCTCGATTTTCTGTTGACATTCTTGAATCTTCTGACTTCCACTCTGACATTTATTTTCCAAACTTGTTACCTGATAAGAGTAAATGAACTTAGTAGACAAAGACGGCATCTACAACATCATTTGACTACAAAAGAAGAAAAAAAGAGAGAGAGAGAGCTAGAGAAAATAGTGATCACTATATGAGCTCTTAACAACAGGAAGGAAGCGAGTGCACTGACAAGATTAACAAAAGGATAGAAACTTGAAACATAAAGAAATCCTGAGTGTGTGAAGGTTGGCGGGTGCTGATAGAATGCGAACTTGGTTCTAGAATTAGCTACACTAATAGTCTAATCCCAAATTACAGATGTACTTCCTAACGCAAGAAATCCATTTGCATAGGCCAAACCTAAGCTCTTTATTGGCCTTTGGCAAACCACATTTTCCAAATTGAACTAACATTGACGAGAGCTATAAAGGTTCTCATAATCAAACCAGTTCAAGTTCTGATTCACATCCCACTCATTAATAAAAAAACCCCACTGCAATCAAAGAATGTTTTCAAATTTTTTTTTTTTTTGTTTATATTTTATAAATAAACTTTCTGTGTTCAATTACTTCAAAGAACTTTGTCTCCTAAACATTCTCTCATTGATTGTAATTGGAATATAAGGCATCTCCATATGAATGTACAGCATCAAACAATCACATCAGTTTCAAAATCTATTATTACCCTTTATTTTCACATCGTATTTGTTTATGGGGTAACAAGGCTCGGTTTACAAAACTAATATATCATTTCATTTGCATGTAAAAGTAAATTTTAAGTGCCACTTTTTGTGGTCTTGTAAAATCAATTTCTTTAAACAAAGCCAATGTTTAGACAACAACTATTTTACATGTTTATTTTTGTTTAAAAATAATTTCTTTGAACAAAGCCAATGTTTAGATGTGTCGTTGACAAGAGACTTGAAACAACTTCGAAAACAGCAAAGAACATATGGATTTACCTGAGCTCTTAGCCTCTGAACTTCTTCAGTAAGCATCTCATCTGGCTCAGATATGACATTCTCTGCGATGGCAGTACCAGATAAATTGGATTCTAGATGCCTGTGAGTGATCGGAGAAAATTTATTTTTTGACAGAGGGCTAAGCGCTGTAGAAACTTCTCTAGGATGTACTTCAAAAAGAGGGGGACATGGTACTCGACCCCATTGTGGCTGTCCACCCAATAAAGAAGAAACGGAATCTAGATTTGGCCGGTTTACCCCTTGGCATTTCGCGGACATTCTGCTAGAAAATTGGCTTTCCTTGTAAGAAGACTGATTGTCAGAAAGCAATTTACCGTATTTGGGTGTCATTGATCCCCTACTTTCTTTCTCTTCCTGTACTCCTTTCCATTCATTTGATAGCTGCTTCATACTGTGATGATCTTGCTTCAATAGTCCTCCTGAATGTACTCCTTGTAGGTTGTTGAAGCACCTATCACAGACTCGAAAAGCCTTGCTTTTGTTAGGTGCCAGGGATGCATTTATAGCCTTCTTACTACTACAAGCATGGCAGAAGAGAAGACCACAGTTATAGCAGTTATGCTTCTTCCTCGTAAACCTGAAAGGCACCTTACATCCGCTGCAAGCTGATTGCTCGGTAACTGAAATTGATTTGTGCAAACAGATTGCAGCTGTGGAATTCAATCCGCAAACAATACTTTCCACCTGCCTGTCTCTTAGAGACCCCACTAAAGTTGGCGAGTTTCTATCTTCAATGTCACCTAATCCTAACTGCCCATTTGCGCCCATTCCCCACGAATAAACACTTCCACTAGTTGTTAAAACGGCAACATGATAAGAGCCTGCCGCAATCTCCTTAACGAACTCTTCCTTGAGATTTCCCTCAACTATCGTGATTGTTCTATCTCTGGCCTGTGGATTTCCTAACTGCCCGTGTATTGTACTTCCCATTGTATAGACTGTCCCGTGACTGGTAAGCCCGGCAGTCAACATTCTTCCACAACAAACTTGGACAAAATCATGGTCCACAAGCTGCGCAACACACGTCGGCAAAAGCTTCTTCTCCTCATCAGCATGCCCAAGCCTGCCTTTATCCCCATCACCCCATGTAAACAACTTCCCACCAACAGCATTGAACTTGAAACGATCGACCATGACTTCAACAATCGCAGCAGTGTGCCACGACCCACATGCAATGGATTTTACCCACAAACCCTTAAGAGATCCAACTTCTTTCAGCTGAGAGACACTTTGGAAGCTCCCATGACCCAAAGCCCCGAAAGTTCCATCTCCACATGTAAATAACCGCCCGGTAGTGGACACCATTGCTGAATGCCATTCCCCACAAGCAACACTAGATATAATTATACCATCCAAAGGCCCCAAAATTCTACGAGGCAACCAATGACTCCAAACTTTCTCCTCGCCTACCACAGCACCATATCCAGTGTCCCCCCATGTATATACCTCTCCTGAGCGTGTCAGAGCATATGTTTGATTTTCACTGCAGACGACGGATTTTACACAGACCCCACAGAGAGAGTCGACAAGCTTTGGGTAGCTTACATTAATGTCAATCTTGTGTCCAAGCCTTCCCTTTTTCTCTTCACCCCAGCAGAAAACTTCCCCTTGTTGAGTAACTAAGGCAGCATGTTTCCCTCCTAACGACATATTCCGTAAATCTAACATAGTAGTGGATTCGAGTAATCTCGGCAATAACACATCCACCTTCCTTACATTGTGATTATTAGAGCTATTATTGCTTGCACCCTCAAAAATCCCTTCTACTTTTTCTCCCCAGATCATAACATCTTTCAAAACATTCTTCCTTTCCATTAGAGGAGATTCAAATGTAGAGGCAGCCAACCTATGAGGCATGTACTCATCGTATCTCTTCTCGAGAGGACGGGGCCCCACATATGGAGAATTGGGTACAGAAATATTCCTCACATTTTGCACAGTTGATAGGGCTGCTTCTGACCAACAAAGGCTATCAGAAGAATGTGACAAGCCATCAGAAAAGCACCTCTCTGAAAGTGACAAACTAGGACTCCCACAGATGCTATGGACCTTTAAAAAAATAGATGAATTGAATTAGTTTGAAATCATGATCACAAAGTGTGAGATAAATTAATTTTCGTAGACAAAATACATACGCTTCTAATACTAAGGTTTATAACATGTCTTCTAGCATGAAAATTTAAGCGGAAAAAAAGGTTATGATAAAATAAAAAGAGGTAAGAGTTTTTCCTACCTGGGAAAATTCAGCAGCATCCTCCGAAAGCCCAAGATTATGCTTTCTCCGAATAAAACTAGCTGGACTACTGATACAACTTTGTACTCCTTTGTGACCTCTCAAGCTATTAAATGGTCTAGGATTGTGACACCGTGATATTACGACTCTCAATCCTAGCATCCAAGAATCAGCTTGCTCTTTGTCCTTGCATATCTATATAAGAAGAAAAAAGGACTAAACAAACCATAAAGTCAAATGCGCACTTATTAACCATATAAAAGGGCAGTAAGTACATATACCAGATCGAGTGAGCGTTCACCATTTGCATAGACAAGTGAAAAAGACTGAGATTCCTTTTCAGGTTGAAGTTGCCGCTGAAAACTAACCTGCAAAGAATGGAATAGCCAACCATATAACAGAAAGTAATGTTTTCTAAAGAAATATATTGTGATTAGTGTTTAAACAACGCAAGTTAAAACATGAATGTTTATTACATACAGTCACCTGTCCGGGAATAATCTTCATAACAGAGCTGAGTCTCAATTGTCTTTCCTCTTGTCCAGAATACCAAATCAAAAATTTCTCATCCTGCAATCCATAAAAAGTTAAAAAAAAATATCTAACATACAATTCTTTTTTGTTTCCATTTTTAGCTGATGAAACGAATATTTTACCCAAAATAATGGTTTATATAAGGCTAATTTTTTATATTCTCCCGAATGAAAGTACCATCACCCCTTTGAGGCTAAAGTAAAACCAGATGCTCCAAAAGAAAAATCCTACTTGCAAATTTTAATTTATGTATAACGAAATGACATGAGAAAGTAATTATTCAATATCTGATACGCAAGGCTGCAAATGAGATTGAAGTGAATGCATAGTTTCTTTTACACTAAAAAAAAAAGTAGCAGATTGTTAAGCCCCGAAACATCTAAATCTTGAAATTCAAACCTCATTCATTTTTCTGTCTTTTTAAACCAAGAATTCAAAATCAACGCATCCTTCCAATTTAGAATAATCAAGGAAAAATGAAAATTCTCGAAATCTTTCATCAGTGGAGACCCGTAATGAAGCTGGACATATAATTTTAGCTTTCTCAAAATGGCAATGTTGGATGAGCATAGTGTAAATTCTGTTGTGACCAAACAAAGACACATATATGGAACACTTGAGAAATTAGTTTCTTATGAAAAAGATAACATCAAACTGGATGTGCGACTAAAAAAAAGATCAGCTGGTACTGAATCAGAATGATCTCATGATTAATTCATAAACGGTCTTCATAATTCTTATACATAACAATTAACATGCCTATACCGTTGAAAGCCGGAAAGGACAAAACTTGGGCTTCGCTCTTCTACCACATTTCAAAAGATATGCACCCTTCTTTATAGACACTATTGCCTGCAGATTCACAAACAAAATTTTAGAGGGAAAAAAAGAAAGAAAGAAAGAAAGAAAATTCTATCCTCATCACTCATGAGAAACACTCATGATTAGCGAAATTTTATATTTTGATGAAATATAAAGAGCATAGATTCACGATTATTTTCAAAAAATTTAACATTTTGCTGTTTCTTATTTTTGCATATCAATATCGTATGCAAAATTTTAAGAGGTACTAGATATGCAGCTAATGGAAAATTAACACTTGGAGAATTCCCTTGTTTACTTTTCTAATTGAAGTACATAAAAACTTGATGAAGAAATATAATTGTGATCTGATCATAATCATGTAGAAGAAAAACTTTAATTCATAAAGCAGAATTAAACAATTTTAATTTCATTGATAAACAAGCAATTAATGGGGATATAATAAAGTCATGACAAGACCTCCTTTGGCCACTGTGCTAAAAGGGAAAATTACACAACATAAATCAAAACGCAACTGAACACTATGCACAACAGAAACAGAAACTCCCAAAAAAAAAATCAAAACAATATTGCAAACACAAAAACCACGATGATCAAACAACATTTGAGAATGTGTAGGACTAAACAGAACAATATTTTCAAAATGGAACCACAGAAACCAATAGAGAGAGAGAGAGAGAGAGAATGAGACCTGCTGAACTTCTCTATCAAAGGGAAGTGTTGGCAAGGATTCTTCAGCCATTGAGTTGAGTTTGTTTGAAAGATAGAAAGGAAAAGTGGCAGAGACAAAGGAAGAAGACCCTTCTATGGTTTCCTTTCCTTTCCTTTTCCTTTCCCAGAAAAGAGATTTTTTTCCGCTTTAACTGCAGAATCAGAATGCTTTTAGAACTAGAGCAAAGGAATGCGCAACAACACAAAACATATATAATTGTCCTTCTATTTTGCACAGAGACGCACCAGTTTAGGAGAATGAAAATAATAAATTACATGAGAGAGAGAGAGAGAGAGAGTTTATTCCATTTTTCCTTTTCTGGGTTTTCTTTCCTTTCTTATTTTCTTTTCCTTCTTAGATTATAATAGTGATCGAGTCCGTTTCTTCCATTACTCTTTCTTCACTTCGAAAGTAGTGCAGAGAGAGAGAGAGAGAAAACGGAAGTGTAAGGACGGAAGGAAGGAAGGAAAACTCTTTTTTTAAGTTTTAGCAAGGACTAAGGAGTGAGTTGCTATACAGCGAATATAATTATATATGTGCACGTGTACACCAAATCACATGCTTATTTCTTGCAACTATATTAATTTGTATTATCTTAATTGTATTTTCACATGCTCTTTTGTCTTTTCTGTGTTAATATTATATACACCTTTTGTAGGCGCTTTGACTCTTTCCTAAGTTCTTTACACTTCGTAGCCAATGACGTACACATCAATTATCACGCCTCCGTAAAAAAAATTACGCACTAGAAAATGTTTTCAACAAGACACTGTAAAAAAAAAAAAAATAGAAATAACCTTTTATTGTATGGAATTATAAATTTTAGGGGGTGTTTGGTAAAGTGATGGAAACTACGATTCTCACCATAAAATCAATTATAAATAGTAAAAAGCTCTCATATGTTACATTAATAATAAAAAAAATTACTACAGTGTAAAGTTCTCATATGCTACAGTAAAAGTGGTTCTCACCACCTTCCAAACACCCTATTAGTGGGGTGCAGATACAATTGAAATTTTATTCAAAACTAAAAGAGTCTTTAACAAGTTAAAATTGAACTTTTTAGTTTAAAAATTATAATATGTGAAAATTTTATATTGTAATAATTTTTATGCCTTTTATTGTCGTTATTGAAGCTTTACATTATAGTCGGTTAAAACAACTTTGTTCTAACTAACATTACAAGTACATACTAAAAATCAAAATTTTAAAATACGAGTAAGACACGTATCTTCTTGACATGCATGTAGCTCCACCGTTAGTCATTTTTTTCTTTTTTTGCATTATGAAAATAAAATAAATTGTCAAATATTTTAGCACAAAGTCTCATAATTATGATTCCAAGAATTTGTTTTGGTAACATTAAAAAAAATCATATTCTTAAACATTAAAAAATCATATTCTTTGTGTGTAGTTTTGAACAGTTAAAAGAAATCCTATTGTTAGTGTACAGTTTTGAATTATTTTCTCAATTCATTCATTCTTTTGTATTTTTTTTATGGATAAACTAAAATTCTTTAATTATTCTTTTTATTCTTATTTAAAAAAAACTAGGTGGCATGCAGCAATTTTTATATGTATTTGAATCTGTTCTTGTTTCAACTTTTCCTTCCAACCAATCAATATCCAAGTGTTAGGCCAACAAAGGATGCTCTCAGGGCACAACGCCACTTTTTTGTGCAAACAAGACCCAATGAGCACATTTTTTTTTTTTAAATTGGAACATTGAATTTAAAGGAAAAAAGGAAAAAGAAGAAGAAGAAGAAGAAGAAGAAGAAGAAAACAAGAAGAAATCTGAAAATGGATACCAATAAGTCTTCTTCATGGGTTGGAATTTGGAAGGTTATGGCTTGGAGAAAGCATAATTATAGGAGCCCTTTAAAGGACGAGTGGACAGTATTAAGGGAAATTTTGAAGGAAAGGAAACGGGAGCTTTGATGTTGAACACGTAATATTTTGCTAATTGACTTGTATCATTCATTCCCAATAATGTCAAATTGACCCTTCTTTTTATAAAAAAAGAAAAAAAGAAATGGTTAAGATGATTTATGTTGACCAGCCTTTTTAGTTAAGTAATCAAAGCCACAAAACACAATAATCAATTTCTTTTCTCCAAAACCAATGATTTATACTCGTTCTTTCTACTTGTGTCTTTTTGTTAGAACTATTACCAGGTGTTTAACAAACCGAGTTAGATTATTTAAAATTTTAAATACTATAGCTTATAAAAATTTTATACAATAATTGTTGATAATTTTACACTATATATAATTTAAATTGGTGGGTTCAAACCGGCTTCTATATGAAAATATATAAGCCCGTATATGTATATGTGCGGGTGTCTATGTATGCACAAGGAGACGGGAGACACATACCTGAAGAGGACCAGGTTAAGAACAGAAAACAGCAAAGGAATGTTTTTCAACTGTTGACATGAATGTTCAAGGGAAAAAAAATTGTTGGCATGATTAAAGAATTATTTTGTTAATGACCAGCTTGAGCCTGAAAATTAAACCAAATTATAAGTAAATTGATTCCTCACAAGTCCAACTCCAACGTAGACAAGACAGTGTGCCTTTAATTTCCAATTTGTCAGAGGGTTTCTGGAAAAAGGTGATAATCAATTTACTGACCACATTTTTCAATTATTTATTTATTTAGTTTTGAATTTAAACTTTAATTTTATTATTATTATTATTATTATTACTATTATTATTTTCAATCCACGACTTCTCATGTTTTGACAACAAGGCAAACTTTAATATTGCCGAATTTTAAGTTTTCTTTCCTTAAAGGGGAAAGCATTGTAAAACCTTACCTATGTGGAGTGAAAAAGGTTGAGTAAAGAAATGGTAAATATAATTTTAGAGAATAAAACAGAATATAGGGTTGTTTGGTAGAGAGAAAATGAATAAGAAAAAAAGTGATAAATTCAAACGGTCCATCATTTTTTCTAATTTCTAACTATGAATAGAAAATATAATAGAAATTATTTGATAAAAATAAAAAGTTATAAAATAATTATTTCACGTTAATCACACATCATCTTCTTATTTATGTAGGAGTATGCTTATCAAATAAACTAGATAGATTTTTTTTTCTACTTTTCTGTCTCTTCTAACAAATAATATGTATATGAAATAAAAGCTCTCATGTTCCTTTAATTTATTCTCTTTGGTATTTCTATTAATCTAATGATTAAATCTGCAATTTCCTCGTATAAAAAAAAAGTCAATTGCTGCCATAAAAATGCCCTTGTTTTACTTCATTTCTCATAAAATTCCAAAGAAATAAATACTCTACATTTATTGAAACAAATTTAGCTGCTGTTTGACAGTGGTTCTAACCACTCAGTTTCCACCACAAACTCAGTTATAAACAGTGTAAAGCTCTCACATGCTACAGTAACAATAAAAAAAATTTGCTACAGTATAAAGCTCTCACATGCTACAATAAAAATGGTTGTAACCCCTGGTTCCCACCACTCTTTCAAACACCCCATAGTAGTACAATAGAAGAAGAAGAAGAAGAAGAAGTTGCCCTACCTATAAATTTAAGTACTTTGCAAGGTTTTTAGAGTTAAGAAATCATTTTTTTTAAAATAATTAGACAATTTTTTCTGGTGGAAACCGAAATTAATATCCACCAATAAGTATCTATGTTTAAGCCGTCAATCCTACCAAAAAAATAACTTTAACTAGAATGACAATTTTTTTTATAGGAACCGAAATTAATATCCATTGATGAGTATCATATTTAAGCATAAGAACCAAAATTAACATCCACACGATGAGTACTTATATTTAAGCCGTCAATCCTAAAAAAATGACTTTAACCAAAATTAATGATAAAAAAAAAAAAAAACATGCACCTCTGAAAAGGTTTAAAAAAAAATTCCCAATTAATTAAAAAAAGGTTTTGCAAAAAGTCCTTTGAGCTCTGCAGATTGCCGCGCATGTAGGACCTTTTTCATAGTTCGACTCGACTTTCCATGTTTCTTTTCACATTCACATTGACTTTATTCGCAACTATTATCTCTCTTTCTTTCTTTCTTTCTTTCTTTCAAGGAAGACTCACAAATATCTATTCGGCAGAAATTAAAAAAAAAAATGTTGGAAAATTTAAAGGTATTTGCAGTTTTACTGCCCCAACCAACTGATTCCTGACCACTACTGCTGGATATTTGCCCAAAAAGAGGGAAACAACAACAGTACACGGAAACTCTCCCAAGAGAAGTAAACATTATTCTCTTTTTCCTCTTTAGTATCTGCAATGAATCATGTTTGTAAACTAAGTTAAAATTTAAACATTATTATAATATGTAAAAGTTATACATTATAATATATTTTTACGTTACATTATAATGTATAAGAGTTTTATATTATACACGTTGAAACTTTGGTATTAGAATTTAGTTACAAAATATTCTAGAAACATAAACTTAGTAGTAGGTTGAATTTTACCGACATTTTTTAATGCAAGGAAAGTGGAGGTACATTGATGGAATCATGGAGAGAATATATAAATGAAAATAAGGTAAAGATGCATAAGAGTAATTTATCCTCAAAAATGTAAACAATATTCTCATTTTAATACCAATATGTTTTTTAACAGTTGTGTGCTAGTTGTTATACTTCCACTCATCAATGCCACTATTTTTTTCTCACTAAAAAGGTATTTTATAGATGGTTTTCTGGTACTTATCTATCAACAGATGTTTTAGCCGTGTGATAACAAATCATGAAACGCAAACATTAATTGAGAAGGGATTGAATCCAAAAACCATTCACATCATATCCCTGGTAGCTAATGAATGAGATCAGCAGATGGTGGGCCTGTACATATCTAAGCAGTATGGCTTGATCCTGCTGCCTCATCCATAGATGTTGATTGTTGATAAATAGGTATTGTCTATCTTATGTGGCTCAAATTCAATTAAAAGAACTACTCCATTTTCCTTAAAAAAATAAAAAGTTAATGAATACACTTTTATAGATGAATTCATGCTTCAAAACCACACGATCCATTTATGTTTATTGATACACCTATATATATGTCTAGTACTGCAAAGCATCTCTACAGATCATCAAATAATTGGTGACACAAATTCAACAACAACATATATAATGGATACCCCATTGTCTGAAAATTTGGAGCTCTGTCACTTGCTAATTCATTCATGTCCCTACATATCCCTAGGAGGACAAACGGATTTAATTAACTTATATATATATATATATATATATGTAGAAACGCTACAAGTCTACAAGCAAAATTTAACTTATAAATATACACATGAGAATTGATCAATGTATTAGTTCTAGCGTTTATACTCAATTAATAGGGTGATTAAGAGAAGAATTCAAACAATTAGTTTAAACTATTTTTAGTTCAAAATGTTATAGTTGCTGAAAAATTTACACTATAGCTCCAGTTAGAATTAGCGTGTCAAACATAAAAGTTGATTCTTTACTTTGTTTTATTTTCTTTCTTTTTCCTTTAAGAAGGATGCATGTATGTCCTCAACAACAAGGCCTTCAATGGCCGAAAAGAAGAGCAACTCTTGGTGGCAGCAACAACGTTGATCACATCAATATCAATTCTTAATTTTGCTTGCATCAATAGCAATATCTGTCTCTGATTATTAATGCTTAGAAAACTATATTTATGTGTATGTATATAACAGCGGAGACACATGATGGTGAGTAGGGGCACGCGTTCCATTTCAAACTTTAGAACTTTTATTTTTTAACTATAACTTTTGTCCTATTTTATAAGTTATATATTATAACTGTAATCCAAGCAATAATGAAATTTTATATTTATGTTTTATTTGATATAAAAAACCTACCTTTTCATAATGTCCAAGGTGAAAGAAAAAATTATGGTTCTTCCACTGTGTTTATATATGTTAAAAATTCTTTTTTTTTTTTTGAAAGAAAATTCTGTTTAGGAGTGTTTATATATTGAAAATTCTGCTTGGACTTGTGTCTGTCTCTTATCTTACATGAGATTTAGAACATGATTAGTATATAAAAACCAAGAGACTAATTATTTTAATTGGAGCCTTTTGAATAATTTCGAATTATTGAGTTGATGAATCCTCTTTATTTACCATTTTCGTAACGTTTCATTATTAACGCCGATCACTGCTACAAAACACTACCAAGAAAGATATACCTTTTTGGTTGCAATTTATGGAATCTGCTGTAACCAAAAGCATTTTTAATCACAAAAAAGAAAAAAAAAAAAAGAAAAAAAAGAACAAACTTTTTACCACAGATTTTTTAGCGACGTATAGGTCACAAATTTTTTTTTTTTTTTGAAGTTTTGTATGAAAACTAATTTATTCACTTAGTGACAAACTATGTTGTGAATATTCATATTGAGTTTTTCTCTCTCACTTTTTTTTTTTCTTTTAAGCTGGCGAAGGAATAAAAAGGTTATACAAATTATAGCGTGTGGCCGGATTTTGCCACCGGTTTTATAAATAAGTGGTGGCCGACAAAATAATTAATTATTTAGTCGTAAATAGTAAATCGTAAAAATTTTGTTTTCGTATCTTATAAAATGTATTATATTGCTTAATTACATTGTTAGCTCGCGTTACGTAAATCCGATGAATTGAATATGATTTTTTTTATTGAAACTGTTTTTTATTTATTTACAGAATTTGAGTCTCGAAACTCCCCTTCAATCCCCCTACGGCCTCCATTGTTGATCAAAGGCAGTACATGGTGGTTTTGACTCCTAAGAAGAGACTACATCATGTATCAAGAGGATAAGGTATTTTAGCATGATTTATGGTTGCACACTCTTAGGTAGTGATTATAAATCGTAGATAAAATATTTAAATGATGGTTACACTCATGTTAATTTTATTATGAACACCTCCTAGGAACTCTGCTAATAAAATTGATGGCTAAAGAAACGATTATTAATATATACTGGATCATACGGGTCCTAGATGGCATATATTAATCAAGCGAGAATCTGTGTTTTTGATTGAATTTGGCAAGACTCCCCTAGAAGCTTGTTGAATTCTGAGTTGGGAATTATCGTTGTAAGGTTGTGATATTTTCAAGATTTTGACACATAAATACGCTTGTATGTTTTACATGATTGTGTTATCTTACTAAATTATTATATATGTTTGCTTATGTTTGATATATGATTCTTTATTGTAGATTAAAAATGTCTAAAAATATTTTATCATCGATACTTGATGAATACCAAATCTGATTTAATCATTTTTAGAATTATAAAAAAAATTATGTAATTCTCAGGACTGAAATCTAAATTATTAGGTTATTTTTGCAAACCACCCAAATTAAGATTCACAGAGTCATAGGAAAGAGAAAAATATGGAGAAATTAAAGATTACTCTTACCACAAGTTGGATAATTGCTTAGCAATTACACATGATCACTTGATCCATCACTCCTTTTGATCATCAATAATATCCTGGCATGATCATGCATCTTGATTTATCTGTACAAAGTGTCTGCTTGCGTCTACATTATACACATTCATACACATACATACATACATATATATGTATATATCTAAAAATCGGATCTGAATCTGAAACCATGCAAGGACTTCCTAATAATGATTAGAAGACGTGTCCTGCGTTCAACCATCAACATGAATTCTGTTAAACTAATATATATTATCTATATATATATATATATATGTGCATGCATATTATAATTAAAACTCATAATGCACTATCTTTTTGAAAGTATTATGAGCTATTATTTTATATTTAATAAACCGGATAGAGTCAAGGATCAAACTATGATAAAAGCAGTTTACTGTAAGAATTTGGCACTCAACAAAGCTTAAAATCCTCGTTAGCTCAGTTAATTGTAGTAGGTTTGTTCTCACAAACGGCCCAAAGATTTTATCTCAATCTCCTTATTTTGGCACTTTAGTTATGTATAAAACGTCTCAAATTTAACTGATCTATAAATTTGTTTCAGGCCCTTCCATATAGGTGTTAAAACTAACGGAATATGGATGGTGTTCTATCAATAAAGCGTTATATGTTTTATTAAAATCGCATGCATATTCTGTGTATTCTCTTATCAGATTTAGATTTTCCATCAGTTAGATCGTCAAAGGAGGATGGATATGGATGATGTTGTGTCATGATCAAAAGAATGTAATTTTCTATCAATATTTCATCCATTATATATGTTCCTTCCGTTGTGTTTTTTTACCAAACGTATATGCATATCTTGTCCTTTTTTGAACACCCAACTAATAGAATAGTTAAAATTGAAATACACTAATAGATCCACTTTTTTTTATATTAAATTGATATGAAGACTAACAACTAATTAAGCACTCATGCACTACTAGTCAATTGAAACAACTAGCAATATTGGCCGTTTAAATTTCAATTACTAATGTTTCGGCCGACATTTTGTTCCTTCAAAAAATAAAAAAAAGTAAAAAAAAATAAAAAAAGCTCGTCCACTAGCTAGTGTTTATATTCATCTGGTGACTACTAATTAAGAAGATATATACCGCTCTAAGACATTATAATTAACCCGTAACATCAAGAAAGATAGAAACATTAAACTTGGATCATTAGTGTCTCATGCAAAAGCATTAATGGATCGACAAAAAAACTTGTCGTTTTTCCCAAAACCTTTCAAATTAGACAGATAAAAAGGAATAATTATGAGGGTATAGGCTTAGGTACAAGGAGGGATTAGTTGTCGGAAGCAGTCGAAATCGCAAAAGGCGAGGGCCTGGTCACAGGTTGGACAAGAAATATTTTGGAGCATATTGAGTGTCGTTTGTGGGGCTTCTCTCACTCCCCAAGAGGACGTCAAGAAGACATGGGGTTACGTTGAATTTGACAAAGGAATAATGGCTATCTAGGCCCCCATAGCCACATGCCTAGGCAAAACCTCACCAAAGCATTGATTGGTTTTGGCCTCTTTGACAAACGTTAAGAGACATGCTAAAAAGCGTGCTTGACCCACATTCCATATTCCATATGTGTGGCATATGCCTTGTACTTGAAGCTATAATACATTATATATATGTGTGTGTATGTATAATATACCTATGTGATATATACGTATGTATTAATATATAGGATTTTTCAATGATTTTTAAGGTGGGAGGTTCCTCCAACGTAACATATATAAAAGAAAAAAATATAATATGACTGTCATTAAACATAACATTAAAGTCTGATTGATGTAACACTAATAAATATACACTGTTGTGCATCTTCAATGTTCATCGACGTTGGATTAAGTAACAACAAGGAATTTAGTCATTTAAAAATTATGTTACATTGCTTCAATGTTAATATTATGTTTAATGATTATCATGTTATGTTTTTTACTTTTATGTGTTACATTTTAGAAATAGTCTCTTCAAAGAAAACCATAGAATTCATATAACAACGTTAATATTATGTTCAATGATTATCATGTTATGTTTTTTACTTTTGTGTGTTACATTTTAGAAATAGTCTCTTCAAAGAAAACCATAGAATTCATATATATATATATATATATATATATATATTATAGATAGACAATGCTATGTAAGTAGTACATATATTGCGATTGGGGCCCGGATCCATGATATGTACGTACATATGAACTTGTCTATGTCTCCCATATGCCTCCATGAATTCCCGAAACTAAAAACAAACGAAAACAACTTGTCTGAAAGCGTTACAAAATGGGGGGCTACTGAGTCTGAATCTTGGCAGATATACCATCAATTCAGGGTCTCTTTTATAAAAGTAGTATCATCCTTACAAGATATCTACTAGCCTAGGCTACGTATCAAATATTTCTTGTTTGATCCTTTAGGTACGTAGCGTGTTAGATCGATGCTCACAGTGTCGATATAGCTAGTATAATGAGATCGAGTACAAAGCTTTCTTGTTGCTAGCCTAAAGTTTTTTTAGTTTTGATTTTCTTCTACTTTTAAAAGGCTAATTAGACAATCCATAAACTATTAATCAGTCGATAGTCCAAAAATTCAAGTAACTTGTATTGTATTATGTTGTATTTTAACAATACAATATAGTGCTTAGTCTCATGACATATTAAAAAGATATTTTTGAAATTCTTTCCGACATGCATCTCTTCTCATCAGTTATTAACAAAAAAATAAATAAATAAAGTTCAAAAGAATGACATTGATTGACATCATTAACGCCTACAATTTAAGGGTTATTATTGATTCAGTTAATACTTACAAAACCATCACGATGATGAGTGATACATATAAGGTGATTACTATTGTATATTTGCATTTTGTTATTCTTAAATAATATGTACTTAACTTTTTATTATATTTCAATACAAGTCGTGGTCGCATGTTAAGCGTGGTGCTAATTACATTCCCTCATAAAATTGTTATGGCAAGGTGTTAAAAACCATTCAAATATATATACGGGGCACAAATAGGATTAACCCTATATTTTAATAAGGTGAGAGCTTTGGCTATAGATGACATTGAGAAAACCACTTTATTAAGATAAATGAGAGAACTTTTTTTTAATACAAGAAAAAAGACACAGTTTTATTGCAACAATACCGGGCTTTACTTAGAAGGACCCCAGAACTTTCAAAGGACTGGGAGACAAGCCAACAAACAACGACTTTAGAGGACTTATTAATTATGAAAGTGGGGAGAATTTTTTTGGTAAAGTTCAAAAAATTATCCTACTAATACTACACAATCTTGAACTGTCAAATTTTTATCAAATCTCATCAAATTTATAAATCATTTAAATTTTAACATGACAGTTCAAAATAATGTCAGTAATACCGATAAGATATTTTTCAACTCTTTATTATAAATTCTCCTAAAAAAAGCATAGCATTCACCTTTTTTTTTTATGTTACTATTCAATGCCATTCATCTTTCTCATATTGCCAACAAACTGATAAATCTTTTCAGGGTCTGGAACAACCTTAGACACCGTTTCTCTTTGCAAGCACCTTTTGATCCAAGCTGAGAATTTGGGGCAATGATCCTCAACCTTAAACCCACCGAATTTCTCGTATGCATGGAACCAACTTGTGAGAGGGAGTGCAAGGATGTCGACATACCCAAATGCCTTACCGCCGAAGAAATCTTTGTCACCTAGGGCTTCCTCCAGCTGTTTGAGAATCTCTATGAACTTCTTTACAGCCTCTTCTTGTGCTTCTCCTGCACTGTTCATCCATATATTGCCGCCCGCCTCAAAGACCTTCTCACAATAACAAAGGAAACAATTACATGGTGTATTGAGAAATTGTCACACCACAACATTTCTATATATTAGTAGAATTAATACGTTAACTAAAGATTCAAACCCATAACATCTTGAAAAATTCCTTACGGTTGGGTATGTATACAATTATATAGCTACATTAAGGTTGGTATGTGACACATGGATTCTCAAATGTGGGACATGTATGAGGATTTGAATATGGTACACATCGTGGGATATGTTTTTGGTGGGTGCCACTACAGGTTCTAAAGTTTGTTTTGAGTTTTTCCCCTTTTTAAACCAAATAAATAAAATAAAGTGTTATAGCATTAGCACTTGTGTATTGTGGTTGCAAGCGTAGCCTATGCCTATCAGTAAATCCACACCCGACTCCTTCAAAATTTAAAGAGTTTAAATCTCATACTCCTAACTAAAAAAAAGTAGCTGTGTACTAAAAGGATCATGCTTTTGTATCTCTTAATTATGTGTAACAAGAGAACATAAAAAGAAAAATAATTATAGACTAAAGTAGTACTAAAATGACCTTCTTTTCAATGAAATCAGCCCAGAACTTGGCTTGTGCCTTTTCATAAGGGCAAGATGGGAGTAGTGGTGGAGAAGGCCAAGTGTCATTGATGTATTCAACAATGATGGAGGACTCAGAAAGGGGTTTCCCATTGTGGAGGAGCACAGGGACCTTTTGGTAAATTGGGTTAGATTTAAGCAAGAGTTCGCTCTTTCCCCCAAACAAATTCTCCTCTCTTGATTCATATTCCACGCCCTTCTCCCCCAGAGCAATTTTTACTCTCATGCAGAAAGGGCTTCCCCAAAAATCTAAAAGAAGAAGCTTCCCGTCCTTTGACATGGTTCTCTTTTCTTTTCTTTTTTTTTCACTTCTTTTATATCTCTTTTATTTGTGGCAACCAATTGCTAGAAAACATGAGTTTTATACTAAAGAGTTGGTCCAGAGATGGGAATTTCAATGCTCTCTTGGTCATTGGTTTGCCCTTCCGATAGAACCTAAGTTATTGGTATTTTCATTGCTTAACATGTTGTTTGATGGCTTTTAGTGTTGCATGACACTATGGAGTTAGGAGAGCGGCAGTACCGAGACAGTTTAAGCTTTTGTCCTTGTATTACTATTGTGAGAAGCCGGCCAGATGTTATTTTAATTCTCTCCCAAACTCTTTTTTCACGCTATTAATTCATGAATTGTATTTGTATCCTGATGATTGAGGCCCCCGTATAGCTAGTGGGTTCAAATTGTATGGTTTTAACGGTAAATTCCAAACTACTATGGTTTAAATTGCAATTTGGACTAATGTTTGGAAGTGTAAAGCCTAAACATGGAATAAATTAAATTTGGTGTTTGAATAAGTTGAAAACATAACGAATTTTGAAGAAGTAAAAAAATAAGGTTATGATTTTGTAGTTAATAGATTCAAACCGTATGAAATTAAGTGGGAGAAGAGCTGGTTAATACATCACATTAGGTTCAAAACTACCTCTAAGATGCATAGCCAAACACTAGTTTGAACTAGACTTATAGGTTCAAACCGACTGAACTCAACACCGGCTTAATACTTAAATTTTCATTTACTTTTTTAATTAATTCCTTAATGGATTTTTAAAATCTAATGGGTGCATACTTTTCGCATAATAACTCAAGGTTTTATAAAAATAATCGAGCAAAGTGAAAGTATTCTCTTCATCACCCTTGAAAACCCTCGACAAATTTTGAACCTTGTGACTGTAAGATTCTGAGCTATTAAAGACCAAAACTGTATATAATGATAAACAAATAAATAAATAAAATATTAATTATTAAAAGGCTGTTTAGCAAGTACAATCCAAACCAACTTTTCAATTATGAACAGTATAAAGCTCTCACATGCTACGGTAAAAATAAAAAAATTACTACATTGTAAAGTTCTCACATGCTATAATAAAAACAGTTCTAACCATCATGCCTAATATCCTATAAAAACAAAGATCAATAAAGTTCATGAATCGACAGTGCCAATTTTTCATGTTATAATGCCACAAATTCAAATATGGATGGAAAAAAGGGGAGAAAAGGGCAAGCACAATTTTGATTGTTCGGAACAGAAGTGCACTTCAAATTACCTTACAAGTGTTTTAGTCCATCCACATTTGAAGCATGAAACTAAAAATCCATCGGCTGAAACTACTCTAGTAATTAGTGATTCACAGTTCTTGTAAAATGGTCAAGTTTTTTACAGGGGAAAAACAGAAACACGAAGAATGAAGAAATTAATTACACGTTGACCGTACAAACTTTTTCCTGTACACGTTAATGCATGTCGAAACACCAATTTTCACACAGATATGGCGTTTAATCTTGGTATTTTCAAGCAGACACAAATGTGAAGAAAATAATCGGGGTTCGTCAAGTTATTTGCCACCCAAGAGAAGGGTATCTCCAGTTTTGGTTCAATACCTTGGATTCGAACAAGCTTGATCTCAGCATCATCAGATCTCTGGCAAGACTCTCTGTGTTCGCATAGAATTTCGCCTTCATTTTGAGCAATTTTGTTGCTGCTTGCATCTTCAGAGGAATCTCTCTGCTCGCCTTCACCTTGTGCTCTTAATGATTCTTCATTAATCAACGAACTTTCCTGGAAATACTCCGGCAGAAGGCTTTTCACTGCATCGTGTAGGGTGAAGCATTTACCTGCTTTGTAACAGTTGAAGTCAATAAGGGTCACAAAGATTAAAGTCAATTTCAAAACGTAAAAGGAACATAAAATTGTCACTCAAGCATGTTTCCAGAGTCCCCGTGCAATTTAGAATCACTAGATTATTATAATCAGAAACATACACCGTTATGTTCATTTTCTAGCCAAATAAATAAATAAATAAAGACAGGGAAATGTTCAATTAATTATATGGGTTTTTTACCATATCGGTCCTTTTTAACTTTTCAAGAAGTGACATTCTCATCCTTTTTAACTTTTCAAGAAGTGACATTCTCATCTCTATTTGAGATTTTGAAATTTAAAGGAGGTAATCACATGGCCATCACGCAAAACTTCAAATTTTCCAAAAACAGTAGCATGATAAGCAAAATGTACTAATTTTCAAAGGTTTTCAAAGGCATCGAAGATCCTATTCTACACCTTACAACTATTATCATAAAATTTCAAGCTATAGCGTGATGACCACATAATCACTTAAATTCAACTTTTAAAAATCTGTCTAGGGACCAAAGCTACTAAAAATACTAAGTTCAGGGACTAATTGGCTAACAATTCAAGGACTACAAGCAACAACAAGCGTAACTATATTGAGGTCTAAATAAGCTTGAGACAGGAACATGGCCCTAGTAGTTTTAATTCCAAGAACATCTGAGACAACAGCAAAAGGACTTGAAAGGGCAGTTATTTTTCGTATTTTGTAATACTAATTTTCGTTGCATAAGTTTTAATTTTAGATGGACAAAATCAGTTGAGAGTGACTTTTCCTTTCTACTCGTCAAAATGAGGTTGCTGACTACCAACTGTCAGATCCAGAGACAATCTCCATACTAAAAGCTAAAACAAAAAGAACGAGGAAACAGCTAATTCACCACATCACATATTCATAATGGAAGGTCTTACAAATAACGTCTTTCTTACCTTCTTGAATTTCGACAGGTTGGTTTACGTAAGAGATTTTGTCCCAAGTATCAATAGGTGGTGCATCTTCTAAATCGTCAACATCCTCACCAATAGTCCAAACATATAACCGAACTGGAACTCTAACTACCAAAAAAAAGGCATGTGATAAGTTTATTAATAAAAAGATACATATTTCAAGCAAATTTTCTAAATAAGAACGACATATATCAACTGAACCGAAAGAAAAAATGAACTAAATGAACTCGTTATCAAAAGAAATAATGTAAGAGGTAACTTTATAAAATCATATAACAAGTCCAGAACAGAGCAAAGATATGATAAAAGTATTGGGACAAAAGTTTCACGGAGAAGTCACACTGCAGACCACAATACACAAGATGCGATAAAAGCGTTGGGACACAATTTGGCTAACCTGCCTTGTCCTGACCACAAACATCAGTCTCATCCACGCGTTGTCCAGATCTTGCAGACGATAAATTTGATTTTGCAGTGTACTCATCTGTTACTATTCCAAGCTTAAGTTTGGATGAAACACGTGCATAAACTTCTAAGTTACCTACAACAAATGTTCACCAAGCCAATTAAAAGTTCTTATCATAGCAAAGAAAATTCTACTTAATAGAATACACGTCTTCCTTTTTTCTCCATCATTCCTGAATGTTATCTCGTTTGATTTCCTTTAACCTAAAGGGTGAGAAATTCTCCTTCCAAAAATATGTATCTGCATCATGTGCGGACATCAAGCTTAGACATGTTGGTGATTGTCCCCAGTTAGTTGGTTTGTTACTTTGTTAGTTCGTGTTTCCCTATTTTGGTTGCGAAGCAGTGGATCGAGTCAACAACCCTCAGTGATTATTTTAGGTTGCTTCTATTTTCTCTTAAATAATAACAACAACAACAACAATAAAATCTCAGGTTGCTTCTACATTTGCTGTATAATGTCGAAATCAAGAACTGAAGAGTTTTTACTGTAAGAAGAGGGCAACTCAAACCAAGTTGTATCGTGCCAAAATGTATTCAATTTGCAGACATACCATTTAAGACAGAACGCCAAAGCTCCACCTGATCAGCTTGAGACATGTTCATCACATTCTTACAGTTTCCATTGATTATATATGCTGCCTGTAATTGTAACTGAACACCATTAGATACAAAAAATGGGAATATTATAACCAATTCCAAATAAAACAGTAAAAGAGAGAAAAACGAACCAAAGTTCAAAATGATATCAGAGAAGATATTACATGTATATCCCATATAAGTTTTACACTCTAATGAAGGATCAACAGATGAGAAAGAGAAAGTAGAGAGCAAGAGAGAGAAAAGCAAGAAACAAAAAAAAACTTATGAAGGAAGAAGGGGAATTCAGGAGAAAAAATCTAATACTTCATGACAAGAGTCTGAAAAATTATAACGTCATCAAGGTTTGAAGTATAGTTATAGATAAACGCGTCATTCAACGAGGAATAAAGACAAAAGTAATACTGCACTACAATCCTTAACCTCATTTAACAAGCCATTTCTCTTGTATGACATGGAATGGCTTTTGGATGGAGAATTTTTTTTAACAGAATTTCACAAATACTTCAATATATTGTGGCGACCTTTATCAGAAGCTAAAAATTCTATTTAATGAAAAAGAATACTTGATAAACGAGCTACAAAAAGCCTTTAGCTTTAGTTTGCTTCTTTTCTTTTGATAATAATTCAGATAATCACAACGCCATTGAGATTAGACGCTAACTAGTTCTATCAAGTCGAGAGACAAATCACAAACCAACCTCTTTCAATGAGTTAATGAAGCTCCATTTTACACTATCTTCACCTTCACATGGAGTTAGTACATTTGCTGGATATCCTCTAAAATGCACCTACAAAGAGAAGGTCCATACTTGATGTGAAATTTTGCTTCTTTTTATTTTTTATCTTTTATTTTTTTTTTGGCAAAACAGAGAAGGAGGAAAAGGACTAGACTATGATTAGATAGATTTCACATCAACATTCAAAGTCCAAAAATTTAATTGATAGAGAAGACAACAAAGAACAGATACAGATGCATCATTCTGTTGACATTTGCCGCACAAAATGCTTCCCTATATTTCAATATAAAAGCCCCCACTCCATCTCTTTGTCAGTGATATTTCATTGCCAGTGACAACCTCCAAAGTTCAAAATATATTCCTATTCGTATTCTTTAGTAAAGATTTTGTGGAATTGTGTAATGTTGGCTACTTTTTGGGCTTCATGGTTCGAAAGGAATAAGAGGATTTTTTAAGATGCTTTTGACGATTTTTTTTGTGGTTTTTGATAGAATTAAACTTTGGGTTTCTTTGTGGGAAAACTGGAACATTAAAATATTTTAGGGAAATTGCTTTGAATTGGAAAATTTGCTGTAGCCTATCCTTCGACATTTGCCTCTTTGGTTTCTCTTTTTTCTTGCCCAATGTGAACCCCTTGTCCCCCCCTTTCCTATTGTATTTTGTGTCATTTTTTATAATGTATTTACCTTTCTTGTTGAGAAAGAAAGCCTAGAGAAACAAAACAGTATTCAGTCTTTGGTTATAAGAGTTCCTCTTCTCTGATAAAGAAGAAAATATTTTTTTTTTTGGTTAAGATGATTCTAAGACACCTAATCATCACCAATCTATACCGTTAGATTCCAAGGCCTTTCTGGTTCCACGCACAGAAGATCGAATAGGACACCAGTTGGTATATACCTGCAAGAGACATTAACAATCTCACTCAACAAGAACAACAAACATGTAGTTAGGTGATACAAATGCAACTAATATGCAATAGCAAGCCAGAGATATGAATCTTTAAGGGATGACAAGAGAATAAATGTGGTAAAGCCAGATAGTTATATGCTATGTCCAATCTTCCTCCGTTCATGTCATAAACACACCAACGTGTTATCTCTTTGGAGGATTAAAAGACTAAAAATGTCATTAACTCACCAACAAGGACAAGTCTCTCAATTTTTTTCTTTTCTTGAGCAGATGGATAACTTCATGTCGTATTTTCTCTCTTGAATAAATTCTACTCTCAGTTTACATCTTGAAAGTAGTAGATACAGGTCCAATATGGCTAATGAAGACTCAGCTATGTCCACGGGAAGAAATTTCACAATAATTGCCCAAGTTTCATGATCATGCGAGAGAGGGATCATTATGATTTATCCTTTCCGTTTTGATTTTCTCTCCCTCTTTCCCTAATTGCTCTGTTCTTTCCTCTAAATTGTGTCCAATCTCTAACGCATTACACGCTTCTTTCTCCTAACCCATTCATTATCCTTCCATTTCTCTCACTAGTCCTATATCAGGTCACAGGATGATCAACAAAAGCAGATACAAGTAATCTACAACGTAATACTCGTTGTTCGATTCTCATGCAATGTACTCCACAAATAAACCCTTTCAGAATGACAAAAACGAAAACCAAAATGAAAACGATGCATGTATGGACAGCGAACGTATGCCTACCATTTCAGGGCCAATCCTTTCCATTCAAACCAGAGAGTGTCAACACCAGGAGGTAGTGTACTACTGAAGTAAGGCTTAATTTGAGAAGCCAACAAAGGAAGGTATCCTAACCGAGGAGCTAAGATCTGAAACAAGAAAAAGCAATTGATAAATAAAGGTCAAAACCAAAAAGGGAAATGGGAGATATACAGACACTAAAATTTATGTCAAAACCAAAAAGTAATGCTAAAATTTATGTCAAAAAACAAAAAATGTACTAAAAAAAAAATCTAAAGTCCACAAAAACAGAGACAAGAAATCAATGTCATTACATTCACAAGAACTTATTCCAAATTGGATTACTATTATCTAGTAAGTGAGAAATCTTAGATAAGATCCAATAACTACAATCCGGATTTTGAACATATTAACTGATATATTAAAAAAAATCCAAACTTGAAGTATAATAATATAAGGAATTTGAGCATATTAACTGATCCATAGAACAAAATCTAAAATTGAAGTATGATAATACAACAGTTCTAAATGTTGTTAATGAAATAAATAATTCAATCATAAATCAATCAAACAAGATCGAAGAAATTAGGAATTGCATACGAGGGCTGGTGGAGGAGGAGGAACAGTGGTGACTTGGGATTCGTGGAGATGAATCTGCAGCGGGATTGCCCCTTCCCAAACGAAATCGCGCGCTTCCTTATTCATAACTCTCTACTTTCTAGAGAGAGAAAGAAGAGGAGAGAGAGAGATAGCCTACGCTATACTTGGCTGTGGAATTCTAGGCCAAGCCTATAATTCAAATCCGACACCTTACAACACGTGCCTCGTTCAAGCGCCCACCGTCATGGCGGTACAGTTGCGGCGCGTGCCACCACGCGCACCGGCCGGAGTTAGCGGGATCGCGACGGGGCAGTGGAGGTCACCGTCACGATGCGAATTTCTTAATGTTCGTTTATGCACGAATTTTTATACAAAACAGGGGTCATGATGAAAAAAGTTTTCCATGGATCTTTAATTTACCTTTAAAGAAAAAAAAATTAAAACTTTCGAGAAATAAGAGAAAAAACAAACAACTATTTTTGACGATATATAATCCATTTTTTTGGGTAGAAATTTTAGTACAAAGTTTTTTTTTATTATTTTTAAAATTATTTTATTTTTAATTTAAGTGTATTTTAGATAATTTGTTGGTCAAAATTAAAAATTAATTGAAAAAAATAAATTTATGTATTAAATCTAATATAAAAATATAAATTAGATGAAATAAAAAATTAAAAGTATATATTTTTAAATAAATCTAAAAATACACGGCTTATTGTGTTGTGTCACCCCTAAACTTTGTATTTTGTTAGATGTGTTCCTTGACTTATAAAACATGAGAGACACTATTGCAAGAATCATGGACTTAGCGCTAATTTAGAGAATTTCGTCAACAACTCACAAGAATTGTGGGATTTGATTGATTGTTGATGCATATTCAATTTTGAATAGGTTGCCATATATATCTCTTATTGATTAGTTTCTGTTTTTTATCAGGTTTATTTTTTATGCCTTTTGTTTCCTTGTTTATAGCCTTTGCCTTGTAACACATAATTGTATATATTTGTATTCACGATCAATAAAAGTTTGAGCAATCATTATTCGATCTAAACATTTTTTCATGGTACCAGAGATTGCTCACGAAATCCATTAAAAATGGCAGCATAGACTACCACCGTGAGGACATTCGAAGCAACGAAGGCTGACGAGGCGTTACACTATCGGTTGAGCAACTCAGATAGGCCAGGAGACCAACTTGTCACGCATATGCTTAAGGGAATGAACTATCCAACATGGAGGAGGGCTGTCACAAATGCTTTGATTTCAAAACACAAAATGGTGTTTGTAGATGGTAGACTACCAAAACCGACTGAAGGAGATCCAGATGAAGAAGATTGGATCACCTGTAATTCCATGGTGATGTCTTGGATCCTTAATTCTCTCAACGAGGAGCTGCATTGTAGTGTCGTGTATCATGATACAGCCAGAGGCATATGGAAGGAATTGGAAGAGAGATTTTCTCAGGGAAGTGGTCCAAGAATCCAAGAGATCAAACGGGAAATAGTCAACACACGTCAAGGGGACATGACAATTGCAGCATACTATGCCAAAATGAAAGGCTTGTGGGAGCAATTGAATTCATTCTCTAGGCCCCATTATGCAAAGTGTATTGGTTATACTTGTGGGGTAGCTGCTAGAGAAAAGGAAAAAGGAAGAACAAGTACACTGCTCATGCAGTTGCTTTAGATGGAAAAGACAAAGAAGCCACTGCTGTTCAGATGAGCCACTACCGAGTTTGCCAAATGCATGCTCGCTGATGACCGCAAAGGAAATCACGATCGGGCATATGCACACGAATGAGCCAGCTGCTTTCAAGGTCAACTTAAAAAAGGACAAGGAACAAGGCAAAAGACCTAGGTGTGAACACTACAACAAAATTGGACACATCAAGGATAATTGCTTTGAAATAGTGGGCTATCCATCCAATTGGCAAGGAAGAAGGAAGAACAAGCACATTGCTCATGCAGTTGCTCTAGATGGAAAAGACAAAGAAGCCGCTGCTGTTCAGATGGGCACAATGCATCAACAAACTGCCTTCACACATGAACAATACAACCAGTTGCTAGCGTTGTTGGCAAAAGAGAACCATACC
>CAMOHE010052686.1:0-16529 GCA_946598075.1 Artocarpus hirsutus | reverse complement strand
TTCAGGCTTTCGTATCTATCTTTGTGGAAATCATGTTACTCGGTACTCCAAGAAGCAATCCACTGTGTCCAGATCAAGCACCAAAGTTGAGTACAGAAGCTTGGCGAATGCGACGGCAGAAATGATCTGGTTGCAAGACCTATTGACAGAATTAGGGATTAAACTGCCTCAAACACCAGTAATTTGGCGTGACAACCTCAACACTGTGTCATTATCAGCCAATCCAGTTCTCCATTCCCGAACAAGGCACATAGAGCTAGATCTATACTTTGTTCACAAAAAAGTGATGAACAAGCGTCTAAGAGTTAAACTTGTGCCTGGAATAGATCAAGTGGCTGATATACTGGCAAAACCGCTGTCAGCACTACACTTCAATAGACTCGGACAAAAGACTAAATGTTGAAGCCCTTACAAGGCTACGGTTCAGGAGAGGTGTAAAGAATAAAACGACATCGTCTGTGGAAGAGTCTAGAAGATAAGGATCGAGGAATTTCTTCCTCAGACCAAGGGAATATTTCCGTTAGAATTTATAGTGATTTACGGCTGTAATTTTCAAGTTTGTCCGTGTGTACTATTCTAGGATGACAGTGGTCTCACTACCACTACCTAGTCATGTATTGTTCTGCCTATAAATAATTAATGAAATACAGCATGCCCGTGAGCCATTTTCTCATCATTTCCAGAAACCTTTCTTTTCATTTGAGGCTAAAGGAGAAACAGATGTGCACCTTGCTGCTGAAAAAATAAGAAGTAGGCGTCTTAATGGTAAGCATATGATTCTATTTTTGTTTGTTATATATTTTTAAAGTATGTTTGAAGTAGAAACTAGAGAGAATAGATAGAAACGAGATAGATAAGCAAAAATTAGAGAGTAAAAATAGTGAAGAAAGAATCAAAGAACAATAACTCAAAGGGAGGGACAAAAAATTGCTGTATTTCATTGGCCGAGTTTGAATTGAAAATAAAATCACCAGGCCTATTTATAGAGGAATAAAAGATAATAAGATAAACGCAACTTAGTAATAAGATAAACTTAACTCAATCCTATTGATATATAGATATATATGTATAAGATTCCTAATGTCTACATTTTCACGCTTCTCGCTAATGTCCTCTGTTATTCAACAGCAAGCTCTTATTTGTGATATGAAATCCCTGTTATCTAAAAGAGTTATGTGGCATAAACTGAATAGCTCTTTTGTCTGCCCTATGAAATAAAAATCATTCGCATATCTGAAGTCTTTGGTTCTATTTCAAAATTGGCAAACGAAAGGCGTCCCGTGTCGCCTGCAGGGCTTGCAAAGTACCGCGAGAAGCCAACTCAGAATGTGAGCCCTAAATCCACCCTGCAACGGATTTTCCAGCCCTGCTGAAAGATTTGCACAGAGGAGGTCGTCATGTCACTTGGGAACAGTCCTTGCAAGAGTAGCTTTAGTCTCTACTTAAATAAGTTAGTATGTGTATATAACAAGGTTGTGCCTTTGTGTCATCTTGTGATCGTTGATCTTTGTTGGGTCTTTCTGCTAATTAGTTTAATCCAAGCTTTGCTGTTTGGAGTGGTAGTTTAAACGCAAGAGTGTGTGCAGGGTTTATGTCGATCTTTGATTGCATGAATAACAGTTGTAGCTGAAGTTTGCCAACAAGGAAGAATAAATTGAGAATCTTTCTCAGTAACTATATAACGATTTCGATCTGGTTTGTGTTGTGTGTTTTAAAAAATTGTTACACTTGTTTTGAATGGTATTTTAGCTTCTAAATTTACCATGAAAGTTCCTATAAGAAGCTAGCAATGGCATACGTTCTTGCAAGAACAAGTGGACCTCAGGAGTTCTGATTGCAGGCTGTTCGAAGTAGAGATGTTCTACATGTATTCAACGCAAATTGGGTCCGATAAGCCGAATTCACTAATGGTCAATATGTCATCATACGCCCCTCTTGCAAGCCTTTCTTGGCCTACAAGCAAAGCCTCAAGCACTCTCTCCAGGTGGATTTCCATTTCCCAAAAAAAAAAAAAAAAAAGTGGAGATCTTCTGCAGATGATCCAGACAAATTCTTTCCATAAACCCCAAATTGTTATTGGTTTAATGGGTCATCACAGGCCCCTCTTGCAAGCCTCTCTTGGTCTACAAAAAAAGCCTCATTGAGGGTGAACCATTATTAATCTTGCGCATTTTATTTGTTTGTATTTCTTCCGTGATTTTATTGCTATCAACAGTTAAAAGGATAAAGACGTCTAATTCTAAATACTAACTAGCATGGTCTATTTTTTTTATCTCCATGTTCTTGTCTTTACCTACAAGTTTGTTCCTTCCAGTGGTGTTTGCTGGTGTAGCAGTGAAGGATGACCCACTAAGATTCTTTCACCCAACACTCAAAGATCAATTCCTAATGTTCGTAGTGAAGCTGGAATTATGCCTATCAACAATCTATCCAAGATGGCTTAAGTTGATGTGAAGTTGGACTCCCTGTATGCCAATCAAGAAAAGTACGAGTCTAGTTCTTTTCCGTTCCACATAAGCTCACAATAGATTGTCAAGTGTTGGGGGCATGATAATACCACTTCCCTCCTTTTTCATTAGAAAAAAAAAAAAAAAAAAGTTGGTTCCTTCCCCTTCCATGTTGTCCTCAATCATGCTATACAAGATAAGAATGAAGAACAAAATCACTCTATTTTTGGAGGAGAATAATATTATGACATGGCCATGAATATTTCGTAGACAAAGATCATATTATAAACTTAAACTGAGCCTAATTAATCTTAATCACTACGAAATACGCGCTTACTTTGACTACATCATTTTAGTTGCCGTAGTCATTCAGTCTTTGCCATATGACCGTTGTCATGTTGGTTTACATTCATTCACACAATTGAAAGCAAAATCGAGCATTTTTCTAATATTAAAGAAGCCAAATATCGGAACAAACAAACAGCTGTTTTGTGTTTTGGTTTACATTTATAAAAATGCCTTTTTTAAGTATTGGTCGGCAAGTCCCTAAGTAACCACCGTTGGAGCTTGCTTCAAGACACAACATACCTGAAAAGTGAGAGATTTTATATTACTAATTACTCAGAAGCCAAAGCTTTCATGTTTTTCCTCTTTTCTTTCTTTTTTTTTTTTTTTTTTTTTTTTTGTGGTGCGTGCAAGTAGCGGGTAGCGGTATTGAAATTAGACTGACTTACTTACATATCCCATGAAAGATTTAACGAAACTTGTTATCCATTGGCCTTAGGTGAGGAATGTTACGTTTAGTGCAAATTCCCTCATTCAATCAAGTCAACTTTAAAAGGATATAAATCGGGTTTGGTTCATAAGTTTGAACATAAATTTAAATTTGTTTGATTTTTGTGAAGAAAAATATTGTAACAAAAAATATTAAACCAGAACCTTTTTGGTTGAAACCAATGAAACAAACGTGTGATATCCAATCCATTCCCTTTATTAATTCATCATACAAAACCAAGATAAGTCCTCAAATCTTTCCACTATTCTTTGACTATTATTTTTCTATCAACATTTCTCTCTTACCAAACAAGGTCTTGGTCTGATTCAACGCCTCAATATGCATGCCTTGCTACACAAACTAAGCCAGAAGACCAGACCCACCGGCCTAGGCTCAATTTAATTAAAAATAAGTTCAAATATTAATGCCTTTTCAACATGTTCTCACACATAACAGATTCATATATTTACCATAATATTATATATATATATATATATATATATAATACAACCAAAAATCTTGCTTGCAAGGAAACTGTCTTTCTTTTTGAGTCCAAATCACATGTAATATTTGTTATTTTAATTTATTTATTATTATTTATTTAGTCTTCAAATGATAACAAATAAATAAAAATAAATTTAAGTAGTCTAATAGACACGTATTTTCTAAAAGATGTCAACTAAAGGATATCCCTGAATTGTTATAACGTTTCAAAAAGGAGGCCTTGTTTTAGATATACCTCTTGATCGTAACACGCCTTAATGGTGGATGTCTATAAATATCACGTATGAGGGTTCATAAGCCTTGCAATTTTATTAAAAAATACACCATCTCCCCAAAATTGCAAAAGGTTTAGAAGATTCTCTTTTCTTTCATAGAATTTTCTTCAGGTATTCTTGCAAAGAAACTCTCTATTCATTCTTCTGATTATCAATGATTGGAGGTTAGATTTTCTTGTCTTTACGTTTCCGCATTTAGATGATTTTCATGCATTTTGGTTTATGCATATATGAAAATCATAATTTTGCATATGTAAATTTCTAACATTAGGTATCAAGAGCATGGTTTTTTCTCAGTCTTGATATGTTTGAATGGAGTTTAATGGAGTTTTTTAAAATACCCAAAAATTTTGTTGTATTTGAAATCATTTTTTGATGATTTTTGATGAGAATAACGTTAGAAATCATTAGAAAATTGATTTTCTAACATTTCTAGGTTTTTAAAACATCAATTTTGGTGCCTATAAGGTATAGTAATGACTGGGTCTACAATTGGACCCATTTGGGTCAAATTCAGATGAAGAAGACCCAAAATAACGTGAAAAATGAAATCAAGGGCCAAAAAATGACTTGTCATTTTGGCCCTTGAAGGCCATGTTTTCTCACTAGAAAACGACTTGTTATTTTACTCGGGCAAGGGGCGTTGATCGTTTCATAAAACAACATGTCATTTTCAAGGGTATTTGGTGTTTTTCTCAAGGCTGAAATGACACATCGTTTTGGGCTTAACGTCCAAAACGACATGTCATTTTTTAGGCAAGAAAAATAAAAAAAATTCAAAAAATTTTTTAATTAATTCTGTTTTGGCATTTTTTTACCAAATTTTTATTTGGGTATTTTGGAAAATTAATTTTTTTGATGAATCTAAAATAAATTTAATGAAATCCAAGATTTTATTATTGACATTTAAATAAAATTTTGGAAATTTAGTTTAGATGTGGTTATGAATAATTTATTTTGCATGCATTCTTTAATTGTTATTTTTAATACATGCAAATTCATGAATATTTTATGCATGAAAATTAAATGTCTTGAGTGATTTGTATAATTTTAATTAATTTAAGAGTAGTCACAGCATCTTAGATTAGATTGTAAACGACACATTATCACCAATGTGATTATAATTTTTAAATCACATTTAGTTAAACGAACATTAATTGTAACTAATTATGTATGGTATAATGAAATTTATCTTACGGGAAATTTTAGTATATTAAATATGATTGGTTAGGATAAAATATTAAACTATTTTCTTAATTTGCCCACAGAGATTAAGAAATGGAATATGGTTTAATAGTTTTATCATAAGGTAGCATGTGAATTAATGTGAGTTAGAAACTTAGCCCATAGGTAGTTTTTATATTTCATATGATTTAGAATTCTTGTAGCATGATTTACATTAGTAAAACATGACATATAGTTATTAGCTTCAAAATTTGTGACATGAGCATGTATGTTTGATGTATTATAGTAATTCAACTTGTTAATTTATCTGATATGAAATGTGATATTTCTAAGCTTAAGGGTGATAGTTATAAAGTCTGGAAGGAGAGTATTCAACTTCATTTAGGGTGGATGGACATTGATTATGCCATTAGAAAGGATAAATCGCCCTCTATCACCGAGACTAGTACTCCAGATGATGTTGGTTGATAAGAAAAATGGGAGCGATCTAATCGTTTCTTAGTTATGTTCATAAAGACCAAAATCTCTGCTGGGAGTAAGGGTTGGTTGATCAATATGACAATGTCCGAGCACTACTGAGGGCTATTGATGAGCAATTTGAGTCTTTAGATAAGGCATTGGCAAGCACCCTAATCATGTAGTTTTCATTCTTGAAGCTTACCAGTATTAAAGGCGTGCGTGAGCATATCATGTGCATGAGGGACATTGCGGCTCAACTGAAGATGCTTGAGGCTGAGATGTCTAATTCGTTCTTGGTACATTACATTCTAAATACTCTACCCTCTACGTATGGTCCTTTTAAGATCTTATATAACACATAAGGACAAATGGTCAATTAATGAGTTGTTGACCCTGTGTGTATAGAAGGAAGGAAGACTCACCATGGAAGAGGGAGAGAAAGTAAATCTGGCAACCCAGGGTAATAAGAAAAAAGTCTCAGATTAAGCAAAAGGGGAAAAGGTAAGATTCCTATAGTTTCAGTGCTTCTTTTGTAAGAAAAAGAGGCACCTAAAGAAGGATTGCTTTAAATTCCAGGAATGGCTTGATAAGAAAGGTACTCAACTCTCACTTGTTTGTTATGAATCCAATATGATTGATGTTAATTATAACACATGGTGGATTGACTCTGGTTCTATAATCCATGTTACTAATTCCCTGCAGGGATTGCAAAACCTGTGGAAACCAGTGGGAAGCGAACAAAGCATCTATTTTGGAAATAAGATGAGCTCACATGTGGAGGTTGTAGGAACGTACAAACTAGTCTTAAGTAGTGGCTTTGTTTTGTATTTGGAAAAGACATTTTATATTCCTAGTTTTTCTAGAAATTTAATTTTAGTTTCCACACTTGTATTAGTTGGATATTCCTGTAAATTTTTAGAATCTTCTTTCAATTTGTTTTATAAATATGATTTTATTGGATATGGTACTTTGTCTAATGGTCTTTTTTATCTTAATTTACAAAATGATGCCAATTATACTACTATGCACGTTCATTAAAATGTTGGTATAGAGCAATATATTGTAAATGATGAATCCTTTACGTTGTGGCATCACAGATTGGGATATATGTACATTGAGAGAATTAAAAAATTAGTAAATGATGGAGTACTTAATACTTTAGATTTTATTGATTTTGATACTTACGTGGATTGCATTAAGGGTAAGCAGACCAACAATCAAAGAAGGGTGCCAAAAGGAGTTCTGATTTATTAAAAATCATACATGCAGATATTTGTAGTCCAGACATGGACACATACTCTCAAAGGTACTTCATCTCTTTCATAGATGACTACTCACGATATATATATTTCTACTTGCTTAATAATAAAAATGAAGCACTAGGTGCTTTTAAGGTCTTTTAAGCAGAAGTAGAGAAACAATGCGGAAAGTAAATTTATATTGTGAGATCAGATAGAAGTGGAGAGTACTATGGTAGATGCACTGAGCATGGACAAGCACCTAGTCCATTTGCTAAGCTTTTTCAAGAACATGGGATTATTGCCCAATGCACTATGCCTGGTTCTCTAGACCAGAGTGGTGTAGCTGCAAGAAGAAGCCAAACATTATTGGACATGGTGTGGATTATGCTTGCTAGCTCCAAACTTCCTAAGTTTTTGTGGACTAAAGCACTTAAGACGGCAGTGTATACATTAAACTGAGTTTCAACCAAGGCTATTCCCAAGACTCCTTTTGAGTTATTCAAGGGTTAAAAATCGAGTCTGCGACATGTACGCACTTAGGGATGCCCATCGAAGGTAAGAGTTTATAATCCACAAGAAAAGATGCTAGAGCTAAAGACCATAAGTGGATATTTTGTTGGTTATGCTGAACGGTCTAAGGGATACAGATTTCATTGTCCATCTCATAGTACTAGATTTGTGGGTCAAAAAATGTAAAATTTTTTGAGAATGACTTAATTAATGGGAGCGATTAATCCTGAAACACTGTTTCTAAGAAAGATCATACAGATGCTCAATCTTCCACTTCTTGTGACAGATTGATTGTTGTACACAACGCGCCTAAAGTTCAAATGCATGATGAACAACAACAAGTTGTTCAAGTTCTACAGACTGCAGATCAAGAAATAAATCCAACTGAACAACAGATACAGAAACCTGTTAAACAACATGTTCCTCAGGAGAATGTTGAACCAACATTAAGAATACCTACTAGAGAAAAGCGATTGGCAATACCTAGTGACTATATTGTGTATTTGTAAGAGTCTGACTACAAAGTTGGAGCCAACAATGATCCTGAAACGTTTTCACAGGCCACGAGTTCTAACGAATCTAACTTATGGTATAGTGTCATGATAGATGAAATGGATTCTATGGCATCTAACAGAGTCTAGGATCTCGTTGAGTTGCCTGATGATATAAAAGCCATTTGATGTAAGTGGGTCTTTAAAATAAAGAAAGACTCATTGGGCAACATTGAGAGACATAAGGCAAGATCGTTGCCAAAGGATTCACTCAAAGAGAAGGAATTGACTACACGGAGACCTTTTCCTTATATCTAAAAAGGATTCTCTTTGAGTTATTATGCCATTGGTTCCCCATTTTGATTTGGATTTGCATCAAATGGATGTGAAAATGACCTTTCTCAATGGTGATCTAGAGGCAGAGGTTTATATGAAATAACCAGAAGGATTTTCCTCTAGTGATAGTGAGCATTTAGTTTGCAAGCTTAAGAAATATATATATGGATTGAAACAAGCCTCTCATTAGTGGTGTTTAAAGTTCCATGACGTTATCTCTTCATTTGGTTTTGAAGAGAATATCATAGATTAATGTATATACTAAAAGGTCAATTAGATTAGGATTTGTTTCCTTGTGCTATATGTGGATGACATATTACTTTCAACTAATGATAAGGGATTACTATATAAGGTGAAGCAATTTCTCTCAAAGAACTTTGATATGAAGGATATGGGATAGGCATCTTATGTCATTAGCAATAAGATCCATAGGGACATATCTCGAGGCATTTTAGGTTTGTTTCAAAAGACCTATATCAATAAGGTTTTAGAGAGGTTTTGGATTAAGGATTATTCACCAAGTGTAGCTCCCATTATGAAGGGTGATAGGTTCAATTTGAACTAGCGCCCAAAAAATCAGCTCGAATGGGAACAAATGAAAAACATTCCATATGTTTCATCCGTTGGAAGCCTAATATATGCTCAAGTCTGTATAAGACCTGACATTACATTTGTTGTGGGAATATTTGGTAGATATCAGAGTAACCTAGGTGTTAACCACTGGAGAGCTGCAAAGAAGGTGATGAGATACTTTTAAGAGACTAAAGATTACATGCTCATGTATAGATAAACTGATAATCTAGAGGTGATTGGATACTCTGATGCAGACTTCATTGGCTGTGTTGATTTGCAAAAATCAACATCTGGTTATGTTTTCATGTTTGCCGGTGGAGTTGTATCTTGGAGGAGTGTGAAGCAGACTTTGATTGCTACCTCTACTATGGAGGCCGAGTTTGTTTCTTCTTTTGAAGCTACTTCGCATGATGTATGGTTGAAGAGTTTCATATCGATGCTTAGAATTGTGGATTCTATTTCTAGGTCATTGAGATTGTAATGTGACAATTCAACTGCGGTATTTATGGCCAAGAACAATAGGAGCGGTAGTCAAAGTAAATATATTGACATTAAGTACTTGGCTATACGAGAACATGTCAAAGAAAAGAAAATGGTCATTGAACACGTTAGCATTGAGTTGATGATTGCCGATCCTTTAACTAAAGGCATGCCACCAAAGTTTTTTAAGGATCATATAGTACGAATGAGACTTGGTTCCATGATGTGAATTTTATTGTACGTATGTTTGGTTATTTTTATGAAACTCTTATTCAGTTGTGATGTTTTCTCATATTTGGTTGTGCACATATTTAGTTATTTTGAGAAAAATCAATTAAGTTGGACCTAGAATAAACATGCGGTTTATTTATTAAGTTATGTTACCATTTATAAGTTAGTATTAAGGGATATAATGCATTGTAATACATGGAAGATAATACACGTTCTAAGAGGACCTATCGCCATGATTCATGTGTTTATTTCTTATGTTTGAGATTGGTTGATTTTAGTTATTTAGAAAATATACGTAGACCATGTAGAAAAATGTCATTTTAATTTATTTATTATTATTTATTTATTTTTTAAATGACAATAAATAAATAAAAATAAATTTAGTGGTCTAATATACACGTATTTTTTAAAAGATGTCAACCAAATGATATCTTTAAATTATTGTAACGCTTCATAAATGGAGGCCTTGTTTTAGAGATACCACTTAATGGTAACATATTCTAATGATAGGTGTCTATAAATATCACATAAGAGGGTCTGTAAGCTTTGCAATTTTATTCAAAAATACACCATGTCTCCAAAATTATAGAAAATTTAAAAGATTCTTTTTTTTTTTCATAGAATTTGCTCATACATTTTTGCAGAGAAATTTTCTATTCATTTCTCTAATTATTAATGGGTAAAGGTTAGATTTTTTTTTTTTTTACATTTTTGTATTTAGTTTATACACATAAAAATCATAGTTTTGCATATATAAGTTTCTAACAATTATTAATAAACAAGACGTCCGTGAAAAAAGCATCGCCCTTTAGTCCTCACATCAGAGAATCTGTCATAATCTGCATATCAAAAACTCCAAGAAGTATACTGCCACGTCCCCGCCCTGTTTTTATTCTTTTGCTATTTTTACCTCGATCATATCCTGGATTTATAAGGGTAGATGCCAAGTTCAGTGATTCTTCTACGCGTCATGAATTGTGAGATTATAGCTGCCAATTGGTGTCACTTTCTGAGAGGGCACTTTTGTCATCGAATGAAACCTTAAAATAATATTAACAGTAAATAAAAGGGCAAGATATATTGTCTATAAAACAAAAGTATAATACATTAAAATAACATGCACTTTCTCCTTTTGTTTCTGGGTTTTTTTTTATTTTTATTTTTTTTTTATTTTTTGTCTATCGCATTTATTGGGAAACACATTGTTTCATGCGACAAGTTTAGGAAAGTTATAATGAAAGCCACATTTCCCTAATTACTTAATTACTTGTTACAGTCGACCACTCTCTAAGAAATTGTTTTATTATTTGGAGTTAATGAACCAAAGATTATAATACTAGTATTGCAAAAATAGTGTCACTTATCAAAGTTGGTGGTCTATGTTTTTTTTCCCTCTTCTATACTCTATAAGGATTATTAAACCTAAACATTTAGACTAAAATATTAACCCAAACTGCACTAGACTTATAGAACTTTTCAATCTTTTCAAGCTTTCTCCAACTTTTTTTTGTCTCTTATAAGCCCCACTTAGGCAGAGAGAAAAAATAATTTGATTGAGATGGAAATCTTGATTGGTGTTAGAATGTGATTCATGTGAGCTAATGATAATAAATTTTCAACTAATGTGTGCAATAAATAAATTAAACTTTTATTATTTTTCTCCTCCATAATCAAGCATTTTACCATGATTTATTCCAGGCATAAAATGAGGTTCATCAAAATATTAATGAATGTAAAAAATTAAAAAACAAATTGTAGTGGGACTCAAGTGGAAGCCAAGATTTCATTTCTCTCGGTTAACTGTGGCGAATGTTTGAAAATCTAAATTTTAATCCAAGAAGAGAACCAAATTCTTGGCCTCTGGTCAACTTCAAAAGTCCACCTTTGTCCAACACAAATCTGGCATTCCAATCTTTAAAAGCTGAAAATTATTGGCCAAACTTTAGTTATTGTAACAATTAGAATGTTTTCTTTATTTATTCCATTATAAAGTAACTTTATTGTAGGCGTGGAATCCAAGTTTGTGGCATGCCTTTTTTTGGCTTTAAAATTGAGAATGTGAAGCTCAAAATTATTAGGCTTTCCATAGTAAAAAATGATGCACATTGTGGCTGAAATATAAAAATAAGCAATCCGTTTGGAAGCCGCGATTCAAAAATTATACTACGGTTTCAGTTATCATTTTAATATCATTTTCTCTCACATGCTACAGTGTTTTAATTTATTTTACAAACAGTCTAAAAATGTACACTCATAGCATTTATTACTCAATAATCTACAGAGTTTAAACTATCATAACCTTTTTTTTAGTTTTTTTTTAATTATCATAACCACTTAAAGTTTTTTTTTTTTTTGTTTTTTTGCTTCTTCTTCTTTTAGTTCCATAAATTTTCCCGTAGTATGCTAGGTTTTCAAATTCAAAAACCAAACTTCATATTTTGCAAAATAATTTATGTGACTGCTAGTTCTTACAAGTGTTATTATTAAAAGAAATTGCGTATATACCCAACAAGACCTTAGTATTTTATTTTGTAATAAAATAATGAGTTCCCTTTCTTGCATGAAGCATATGTGTCAAACAAAAACTTGGCATGCCATGATTGGTCAACAGCCAAAAACCCAAATAGAAAATCATAAAAAAGAATTAAATAATAATAATTCCAACATTTCGTTCCTCCATTAATAATTCTTAAAAAAGGATAAAAAGTTGCATTATTCCCCTTAACTATGCTCTTTTGGCACTTATCCCCTATACCTTTTCCATTCTTTTGCAATCTCCATCATTTTTTAATTTATGCAACTGTTCAACAAAATTTATGTAACGCCTCAACCCTCTATGGGCCCACCTAATGGGACTCTAGTATAGTTGAGTCTTATACTCATTACTCATACGTATTGTTCCTTCTGAGCACCTAGTGGCTCTTATAGATTTCTTCATTTCTGGCCTCTCTGCTTATAAGGTTCTTAAGTCAAATGTTAATACCAATTGACTTATAGATATATATATATATATATAAACATTTTAATTTCTTATGCATTTTACTATAAAATTGGCCAACAAAGGAATAATTCAAAATTTACCAAATTATCTTAACGTATTTCCCATATGGGCCTGTGATATGTGATGTAAAAGTTGTGTTGAAAACTAGAAACAAGTTGGCAAATGGTACTATTGTAAAAGAATGAAAGGTATTGGTGATAATGTGCCACAAAAACTTTTTAGAGGGGTAAGCGGAAAAAGACACCATAGTTAAGGGGTGTAAATGCAATTTCCCAAAAAAAAAATACTTATATTAACTACATAAAAAAAAAAAAAAAGAAAAGAAAAAAGAAGTGAAAAGGTGCCTTGGTGGTCCCATTAGCAACCTACTTTACATGGGTTATACATTTGTCAAAGTAGCCGTTGCACCTCCTCCTTGTTCTACATTTAAATAAATCAATATTAGCCCCCAAGAAATCCGTGCTCTTTACAACTACGCTCCTCTTTATTTCCTCTTTCTCTCTCTTGGACCAATTCCCTTAACTCAATCAAAGAGAGAGACAGACAGGCAGACAAAAACCAAAACAAACGTCCATAATTAATCACTAGTTCATAACAACATTCCAATATGAATCCCACAATTTTCGACACCGAAAAGATGGCCACTACTCCATTACTCTTCTATTCATCAAGTGGTAGTACGGCTAGTAATAGCAGCTTTAGATCAAGCGCCAGCAGCGAAGATGAGATAACCGAAAACCCGACAAAACCCCTCCCTTTCGAGCTCATAGACTCCTTATTCCCAATCCAATCAATGCCCTTTTCCCAATCCTTCTCTTACAAACCCCTCGCTGTCCTCTACGGCCATGTCAGCTCTATCTCTTGCCTGGCCTGGTGCGGCGAGTTCCTCCTCAGCGCGTCGCAAGGAAACGACATTATTGTCTGGCAACAGCCTGATTTAAGGCCTTTTACAAAGTTTGGACACGGCGATGGATCGGTTAAAGCGCTTGTGACGGTAGGAAACAAGGTGTTCACGGCACACCAAGATAGTAGGATAAGAGTTTGGAAGGTCTCGAGGCGATTGGAGAATGTTTTCAGGCTGGTCGACACGCTTCCGACTACAAAGGACTATTTAGGAAAGTTCATGAACAAGAGCAATTACGTCCAAACCCGAAGACACCATAAGAAATTGTGGATCGAACACGCGGATTCAATATCTTGTTTGGCCATCTCAGACGGCTTGGTTTACTCCGGTTCATGGGACAAGACCTTAAAAGTGTGGAGAATTTCCGATTTCAAGTGCTTGGAATCGATAAAGGCGCACGACGACGCGGTAAACGCAGTGGTGGCGAGTAAAGGGGTAGTGTATTCAGCTTCCGCGGATGGAAAGATCAAGGCTTGGGGGAGGGAAAACCAAGCCAAGAGCAGTACTAGATCACATGTACTAAAGGGTATTCTGGAAGGTCACAAGGACATTTCGGTCAATTCAATCGTTGTTTCCGAGGATGCGAGGTGGGTCTACAGCGGCGGTTCGGGCGGTTTTGTGATGGGGTGGGAAGGGGTTAGGGATTGCTCAAGTTGGAAGTTGGTTTGTGAGAAGAAAGCTCATCAAATGGCTGTTTTGAGCATGTGTTTAGTTCGGGAGTTTTTGTGTAGTGGCTCGGCGGATAAGAGCATTGGGATATGGAAACGACAAGCGTTTGGTAAGCTTTGTAAGGTTGGGGCAATTTGTGGGCATGAAGGGCCGGTCAAGTGTTTACAAGTTTCACCAAATAATATTGGTGCTGGTTTTTTGCTCTATAGTGGAAGCTTGGACAAGAGCTTGAGAGTTTGGTGGGTTTCAAAGCACTCCAATAATGAAGAAGATCAAGATCATGTCGCTACAAGAGTAAGTTCCTCATAATATGGGAAATCTATCATTTGGAACTGAGAATTGTTTTGTTTTTTTTTTTTTTTTGTTAATTAGGGATGTTATTCTTGTTCATAGTTGTGTGAGAATTAAAGAGTTAATATGGGGGGATATACAAGCATAGAGAAAGGCAGACTTCAAGCCGTTTATTATGTCATAAAATTGTTTTTGAGTTTTTTTTTTGGCTTCCTCTTGGGATACTATTCATCTTGGTTTTCATAAAGTTGAGTGTAAATTATACTAGGGGAAGTTGTGTGAATTTTAGTTCTTATTTGTTTTCTTTTTACATTGTAATCAAGTTTTTAAGGGGTTTAATCAATGAAATGAATAATTTTTTTGGTAGTTCGATGATTATATAATCTTTCTTTTTGGTATTCTTCCCAAGGACAAATCTAAACCAACGAGTAGACGGAACCATAAGGCAGAGTTAAGAACATGGTATTGCCTCCTAAAACAGAACGTCACTGTCCCCACCAATTGTAAAAGGAAATACTCTGTTGTTCTTTAAATCCCAAGGTTCCCATTAAAAGGAAAACATTAACAACATAAACTATTGACGGGTAGATATGAGGCAAGGAATCTTTTCTTCAAGAATGTAAACAAATTTTGTCCATTTTCTTAGTGTTCCATACATTTTCTTTCTTTTTGTCTTCAATTCTATCTTGGGCTAGTGGGACAAGCCACGTGTCCTATACCCAATTGCCTGTATCAGACAAGGTCCAATTCTAAAATTTTGACAGAAATCACTGCAAGAAAAATGTTCTTTTGCAATCAAAATATTGGTCGCAAAATGTAAATATTTTTGGTGGCCAAATGTTCACGAGACCAAACTCCTATAATTCTACTCCCCAAAATTGTCAAAAGAGAATATTAGAATATAAAATCTGACATTGGTTTATCTCCTAATTTTATAACCTTAATTAACGGTCGTTGTAGTTAACAATAACATATTGCCTTTACTTTGCTTTGTTTTCTTTGATAGTCACAATGGATGCTCAAAAAAGGGCAGAGGGCTAACCTGGCCGACCAACTTTCCTCTCTTTGAGAGAGAACATGATAGAAGTTTTTAACCTTAGCTTTAATTTGGTATGAAAGAAGGAAAAAATCTAACATAAAGGACAGAATTGGAAATTCTTGAGAAAAAGAACGAGAAACTATCACAAGGTTCGTCTCAACTTGTGGACTGTTTTCCATCTAATAGCTTTAGTTGTTGCTAGAACTAAACACAAAAACCCTTAATATGTGGTCCTATGTTTGATAGTTCAGTAGGCACATAACACTTTAAAAAAAAAAAATTCTTGTAGAAGGACCACAGATGGGTCCTAAAAAGAGGTTGAAGATGAGCACCTTAATACAACTTAAAGCAACTGTTCCACTTGCACAAACCGCAACCAGTTTCACTACTCTAAAAAATGTTCTTTTGTTCAATAACCAGCCTGGTCTTTCAAAGTACTGCTTTATCCTAACCGTGTTTCTACACTGGTACCAAAGCTCCCCGGAAATATTGAACCACAAAATGTTTACAAAAGAGAAAATCTTAGCATATTATGCTGTCCAAGAGTGGACTGTCCCTCAATCTATAACACACGCAAGTAGAAAACATAACATAATAGTCATTGAAGATAATATTGACGTTCATGCTATGTAACATAGTTTTTTAATCACAAAATTTCTTATTCTTATTGAGGAAAAAACTTTCTGACTGTTTTTTCTTATTATTGATCATAATCAGAATACATTAATATAGTACAAGGTCAATGTTCTATTTAGAGAAAAAACTAATTCCTACCAATCAGGCATAACTAATTCCTACCAATCAGGCATAAAAAACTTAATTAAATCTACCTTAATTAGGAAGATTATAATCAGCCTAAATTAGAGTTATTTGCTGTCAATTAGCTATAGAATCAAAAAATTAGGAAGATTATAGAATCAAAAAATCTGAGATTCTCCAACACTCCCCCTCAAGCTGGAGAATAAATGTTTTCCATTCCCAGCTTGCTAATAATATCTCGGAAGATTGAGCTGTTTAATCCTTTTGTGAACACGTCAGCCATCTGACCATTTGTAGGAACATAAGACATCCAGATCAATCCACTTTCAATTTTTTCCTTGATAAAGTGTCGGTCCACT
>CAMOHE010052685.1:4278-16524 GCA_946598075.1 Artocarpus hirsutus | reverse complement strand
AACGTAATGATTATTATTACGTTATTATCATGTTTAAGAAATTTATGGATTTTGTTAAGTTACGAAATTAAGTTTTAAGTAATGATTATTATATTTTTTTTAAAGCTGTATGTTGAGAATTCTTTATTATTAAGAATTCATTTATTACTAAGTTTTGGAAAACAATTAGTATTTCCTTTAAAGCTATATGCAAGGATTCGATAGCAAGAGTCCATTTAAAAAAAAAAAAAATTATCCTGAAATTTTGTACTTTATTATTAAGTATGTTTAAGTTTACGACCAAGTTAAGTTAAGTGACGGCCACGTAGTGAGGGTCGTCACATGTATAATGCCTTTTTAAAACATCAAAATAATATAGATATAACATATATATAGGTTTTCACAAAAACGTTTCCATCAAATAGAATAATGAGGTAAAAATAACATCATCTTTCGTTATTTTCCATCAATTTCCTCATTATTAGAAATCGTCATCTTAAAACATCTTCATAACATATCATCAACATCAATCTTTTTAATTTTGAATAATTATATTGTATGTGAGAGATGTACTTACTTAACCTCTAGACTTACTCAACCTTTAATGGTAGGTTACACGACGATTTAGGTCTTTGGTGTGCTCACTTCTTTGAAGAGTTCATGCTAAATATTCATATTAACCATAATTCACTAACAATACTATTAGTGATATATAAACGTCTCATACTATCATTGAACATCACCTTATCATGTTGTAACATCAAGAAGCACAAAATTAGAATTTATGAACCTAGGGCATAATTCCCAAAAGTAGGCAAAATGACCTTTATTCACTTAAAAATTCATAATAATTTCATTTTAACTCTATATCAGCCAAATCTAGTGGCATTAGAAACTAGAATCAGAAAAAAAGAATTTGATATATTACATGCATATTTTGACAATAATTTGCATGAAGAAAAAGCTCTTGAAAATCAGTCTAAATTTCAGGTCTATGTAAACTGCATAGCTTTTAGGGTCAATTTCAAAAAATCATAACTATTTAAAGAAAACTCCGATTCAAGCAATTCAAAAGCCACAAGAAAGCTTAAGATGTCTAGTATTTGGGAAAAATATAAGAAAAATATACAAAGAGCATCAAAAATTATTGAAATGCAACGACTGTCAGGCGTTTGCATGAAAAGTAGGCATAAGGCATAAAAAAAAAAAAATCAATACCAATCCATACCTAATAAAACCTCAATTAAAATTGTCAACACATAATTATCATGATGCTAATTGATAATCAAATACACCCATAAAGTCTACATAACAAAAATATAAAAATCTATGATATCTCCAATCTAGGGTTTAATGAGAGGTTAGTCAAAACAACCAAATCATCAATTCTATTCAATCACTAATTGACATGATGTACGTATGATAAAAGAATCCATATGATGACAAAAGTAATTCTAATACTAACATAATAAACTAAAACATTAAACAAACATGTTAAATAATTGATACACTTACCAATATGAATGAAATTAGAAAGATTAGAAATCTTAATAAAGCCAAAGAAAATCAAACATAAAGCCAATCAATGAGGAAGGAATGAAGTGTGAATTTAGGTTACTAATAGGTGGTCTTTATATAGTTTTTATGTGTAGACTAAAACCCTAAAAAAACTTTTTTTTCCACATGTAACTCTTTTTTTTTTTCTCTACTCCTACTCAACAAAGCTTTGGTGCAGGTCCAAAGGCCCAAGGCATTTTACCCACAAATAACTAAAGAAAATTACTTATCTAGTATATTATATACATATATATATAATTTAAGTTATATATTCTTTTATATCTATATATATATTAAATAAAAACAAATCACTTAATTGGTTTCCTCTTATTATATTTTATTTAATTAAAACAAAACAAAATATATCATTACATTATTATATCATAAATAACCATAATCCCTACATAATTGGCATGAACCTTTCCTAGCACATCAAATCTTTCGTCGCTATCACCTGTAATACTACTAAATACCATGTTAGTAAAAATATCACTGTAGTCAATTTTAGCGGTAGACTTTCTATTTACCAATAAATAAAAAAAAACTAGGCGGTTACAATCATGGCCTGTTGTCTTGACTTATCATGTCTTTTGATGTACCAAAGGGTGACATCCACAATATATGTTGGTACCCATGTTGGTACATTGGAGACATGACGCTTGATAGTGTAGGCTTATAATTCATAGATATGGAATCCATAACTCCTTTTTAGGAGCAATGATATCCTTTTATATACGATATCCTGTAATTGAAAAACTGAAGCGCTCAACTATTTGGATACATAGGTGTAACCGAATGGTATACTATTTTTGGATGGTAAGTTTTTCGATGATAAGATAATGGAACGTAAGAGAAAAATAAACAGGAAGGTAAGAAAAAATTTATCCTTAAGCCGATTATGGATAATTCTATAGGGATACAATACATTATGATATGTTATGGAGATTTAGCTATTCTAGCTTCGTAATTCTATATAATTCAAGAGTGCAGCTCTAAGATTTTAGTGGAGTAGTGTTAAAGTCGATAATTATGAAATGTAAATTTGGGATATTAGGCTTCATAATTATCGAGAGCTTGAACTATATAGGTCTATTAGGTCCCCTTGCTAGCTCATAATAAATCATGTAATGATACGATATACTTTTCTAATAAATTAACTTATGTTAAATTATCAAATTGGTAGAAATTTGATAAGATCAGATTACTCATGTTTGTTTATCGATTGAGTTAAATTTATGTAAATGAATTCAAGATAAACTTGTTGAATTATTCAAAATATTTATTTTCCTAGAGATTATCTAGATATGACTGTTTTAATCATATAACTTCTCTATTAGGTTATTTGACTTAAAATTGAGGCTCTATCTAAAGAATCTCAGGTAGGAAATAAAAGATTCATAGGAATCATTTATCGTTAGTTTGGCCTACCAATGGACTAAGTTCGGCAGGCTGATCTAGCCAATCTTGTTAGTTCGCCCTATCGACCAAACGATATTTGATTACATGTTTTCATGTGATTTTATCAGATATTGATCTAGATTTGAATTTTTGAGGCTTTATCTGATAAGAACCAACCTGGGGACAAACTCTATAAATAGGGAGTGAAATTTCTATGTTATTCAGATCAGTTAAGAGACCAAGAGTGAGTATGCTATATTATGAGTCTCTGAAACTCCCCTAAAGAGCAATTGTTTGCAAATAAAAAACAGTAGTTTTGGGCATTTCTCAATGGGTTGGAAGGAGAGTCATCGGTGGAAGAGCTGTATGACGTGTGTCCATACGCACTTCGATTATGGATAGAGAATATTGATCAAGGTGTTCTGAACATAAACATCCGAATCAAAACCAATCTTAAGAACATGACTATGAATTTGCTTCCCTTCATTCTCGGATAATCGAACGACGTAGGTGTGAATTAGAACAGGGAGTGTATAGTTATCAAGGCCCACATTTTCCTCTAACATAAACTTGTATAAGGAAACAGCCTTTTAAGGGCAGTTTCTCTGAACACAGGCTCTCACCATGGTGTTCCAAATGAAACCATTTGAGTTCGCAATGAGATTAAAGATGTTGAAGGAGTAATTAATATGAACGAAGGGGAAATCAGTTGAGAACTTGAGAAGCCTGCTTCGGGCGAATATGTCTTTGATAAAGCAAGTAACGATCATCTAGGAGAGAATTTGCTTGAATTGCTTCAAATTTTGGCATTTCGTCAAGTGGGTCTCTAAGATTGAGAGATTTATAGTAATCTTGAGGTTGGGTTTGTTGTGTTTTTGACTTTATAGCTGAAGAAAGATGTCTTAGTCTGACCAAACTCATGAATATGATCGGCCAAGCTATGATGATTTCCTATTCAAAAGAAATTAGTTTATACAAATATATGAATTTTTTTAGGCTAATCACTTTTATTGCCAGTAGTACGAGACTCTAAACCAGATCTTTCCAAATATTGCGATTGAGAGCTTCGTCTTCATCTACTGTCATGAATCAATTTAATACCACAATCCAGAGCTTCCATGTATTGCAATTGCGAGCTTTCGGATCAGGTAAAAACTGGGGGTTCGTGAAAACCAGCCGAAGCAGGAGGTTCTTAAACTGGTGACTACCGACACTAGATCTACGGCAACAAAATCATCAAAAGGCCAGTTCAAAGCTAGGACAGCACGGCAGTGGCTGGAGTTGTGTGGCGGAGGGCGGGAAAGGCAGAGAAGCGAGGGGAAAAAAAAATGGGAAGGACGCTTTTTTTTTTTTTTTATCGTCTATGCTCATTGCAAAGTTAACTCTTACATTTTTTTTAAATAATATGTACTTTAATTTTATAAATGTAAAACAAATTTCCTCTATTTATGGGAATGTTAATTTTTTACAAAAATTACAAGTTGTGTGCATATGGATTGTTGACTAATCTTTTAACTACTTTTGTTATGATTAAGGTCTTTAAGTTTTACTAAGGATTTTTTTTTATTTAAGCATATCTACTTTTTAAACTTGTCGTGTTTTTTTTTATTTTTTTTTGGCAATATCGTCCGCAACAAAGAGCACGTATTATATGGAAATATATTCATTATGATATAAGCAACTTCCTAAAATAAAATCAGTGCAATTCAAGCGATCACAAGGGGCACCTTTTGTGAGGCAAATGTCGACGAAGCATGCGTCTATATGTGAAAATAAAACCAACTTACCTTTGTTACAAATGGTTTGTTTGGTAACTCCGTTTTACCTAGATAGTTGATATTATTATAGTGTAAAATAAAAGTAGGTTATGGTATAAAATTCGTACATGCTATAGTAAGTGTCTGTTTGACACTTCAGTTAGAACTAAGATTTTAAATTTAAGAACTATAATATGTGAGAAGCATCAATTCCGACTAAAGTGACAAACATACTATAAAATAGTTTCAAAATTTTTTAAGTACATCGTGAAACACACTTGAAATTTATGATGGAGCTAGTTTAACTATTACACATGAATTTTGTACCAAAAAGAATGTGTAAAAAGATAGAGCTATGTCACCCATATTACATCGGAATTTTGTGAAAGAAGAAGAATAATGTGTCAAATATTCCACTACATTGAAATATTTAAATTAAATATACTGGACTAGTTGAAGAAAAATCATAAGAGGCATGCATATAAAGATAAAAGCAAATTCATCTATATTACGCATAGTTTTTTTTAACCAAAAAAATGCATGTGTTGAATATTCCACTGCACTGGATAGAAATTAAAAATAGTGGACCCCTCGAGAACAAGCGTAAGCAATAAATAGCTCACAAGATATTTTACTCTTTCTTTATAGAAATCTAAAGAGACAAATTTTTATGGTCCGTCTGTTTCTTATCTTTGATGAAAATAAGTAGATCGACGTTGATTTTGATGCGAGCAATGTGTGGGTAACGTTTAGATAATCAAAATGACAATTTCTTTTGTAGGAGTCAGAAAAAACATTTCGTAGAAAAAGTTATTTTGGTGAAATATGAGTGTTTTAAAAAGTACATTATTAATATAGGTTCCCACATAATAAATTATTCAAAATGACAATTTTTGAAAACGCCACTTCTTAAGTTTGATTAGTGCTATTGAAACCCAAATGCAAAACCATTTCTCAATTATTATTATTTTTCAGCGAAAATAAAACTTCTTGATCGCCTGCTTGGAAACATATGTTTGATCCATATAGTTTTAGTTCAAACTAATTTTGCTATAGTATTTTTTCCCATAAAATTTGAGTGTTGTAGTGTTTTAAGTTTAAATATTTTGTTCGAGCTTATGTTTCCAAACGAACTATAAAAAGGGCACACAAACTACCAAAAGGAAAAAAAAAATAAAAAATAGGGTACACGACCAAGCAAGAGCATAGCCTAAAAGGTCCAAATAGAGAGCAAACATAGAAGCAATAGCCTCTCAAGTTGGATCTTAGGACCTCTGCGTGTGTTTTATTGTCTGAAAATTAAGTTCTGTTCCTTTTTACAGTGAAAAAGGAGATCACTTTAGAGGGGAAAAAAAAACACACACACACACATACACACGTATAGAACTTTATAGGCAAGGACACATATAGAACTTTTTTTGGGGCAACAATAGTCCTCAAAATGGCAAAATAAGTTAATTGCAATATTGAGAGAGTGATCAGCAAATTGGCTACGAAATATGCCAAGTTTAACGCCCCCTTAAACAAATCTCTAGTTAGGTTACCTTTTGCAATCAGCTGCATTAATTGAATTTTATTTTCTATTCATTTCCGTGTTTATTCATGCATAATTTATAAAGAATATTCATTTCAAGTATCAAATGCAAGAAAGATAAATTTTGATGGTCATGGAAGTCGTTAATGGTGTAGAACCGACAGGAACGCATCTTTGTTAAGTGATCATACATTTGCTACGGCTATATGTTCATTTATTTTTGTTGACACGAACAATTTAATTGGTGATAGCTGTTCATAAGTTGCGTTATTATCATTTTTTGTGTTTATTGATAGATGATTGGGGGAAATGAAGCTGGTGTTTTGCGCACAAAATTATGAGCCTAAAACCATATCCAAAATGTTAATGCTGCATTTGCTACCAGAAAACGTAAAAATATGATATTTTATATGTTGCTTTGATTTGTGCTCTAAAAAATAAAATGCTGTTTCAAATGCTATTTATACTTTTTTCATAATCATTTTTTAAAGTTGCAAAAGTAAACTTTTAATTTTGAAATATTTGAATAGCAAATGTTTTAATGTTTATCATTACCATAGCATCATCTATTGAGATCAATTTGAATACTTAATATAACGCCCCCTTATGGACGTCACAGATGTCATTGCATTCATTTCTTAACACATTTATACTAAGATAAACTATTTGATTTAAACATAATTTGAAACCATAATCCAGGATCCATGCATACATATTTTTTTTAAAATAAATTATTTGATCATAAACATCCCTTAATAGTTTGTCAATACCAATGTAAGTTGAATAATTTTTAAAACATCTTTGAAAATCTACATACACAGTTCGGCAGGCCGAACTCGACAAGCAGACCAAAGTTCAACCATCTACAAGCCGCCCAAGGCTTTGCAAAACAGGGTTTCAAAATCAATAAAATCAGCAGACCGATACTGGGCAATCGGCAGGCCAATTATTTCTTCAGCAGTCCAACCAGTAATGGTCGATAGGCCGAACGTCTGTCAAAAATAAAAAATTAATTTAAAACAAGTTCTAATACCTCAAAGTGCGGAAAACAAATATACTCAAAAATAAAAAATAGTTCATAAGTTTTAAAACTTTTTTCTTGGCGTCTTTCATTTTCAATCCATCTTGCATAGCTCACACGCCTTTCCCTGCCCTCTACCTATTCCATTATCTTCTTACCCTTATCTGCAACATGATATAAAACTAATTAAGCTAAAGCTTAGTAAGTATATTTTGAGTCTCACAACATAAAATCACTTTACGAACATCATCATCTTATACATTGTCATAATAGTGCACTAAGCACAATTTTATAAAGAACATATCTTTCATTACATTATCCATTTTAAAACTTTATTCATTTTATCGTAAGAGCCCAAGTGTTGCACCATTATCATCATTATTAGCGTGCCGTTATGAGAGGAGAGGGGTAACCAATCCCAAACCAAACATGATATCATAACATAGACATAGCATAAACATAAGTGTGCAACACTTATTTAGGTGATATTCATATATATACATACATATTTATATACTTTTATAGTTTGAAATACGTCATCATCGATCATGCATAACTTTTGAACATCAAATCTTTCATAAGTAACATTAAATCAAATCATCATAGATATCATCATGAACATAATTTCAAACTTTTACAACCATATCATGTTGCAGGTGAGAATGTACTTACCTGTGTAGCTTACTTAACCTTAATTTATATGTGATGTCGCCATGGTCTCGATGTACTTACTCCTTAGTATGTTCATGTTATACATTCATTTAAAATAAAATTAACTTTCAAAGAATCATCCATTACCATAATACATATATAACTCCAATTCAAGAAATACATAAACATAATTTTCTGCCTGACCTTTATGTATTCATAACTCAATAACTCAGAATTCATATACAATTCAAGTACTAAACTTGGTAGGGACAAAGTTAATATATAAACATATTACCATGATTTTTCATTGAGTAGAAAAATTCTATTTGTTATCCAAAACAAGTCATATAACATACAACACAAAATTTGTCAACAATAACAACACAGTGAGCAGTCCATACTTACATTCATAAAATAAATTATTTACATCTCAAAATAATTCCATAAAAATCCTGCATGCAATAGACACTAAGAATTTCAACATATGCGAAAATCACCTTTAAATAAATTCCATACACTCCAAAATGTGTTTTTGAATTCAAAGACAAAAACAACTTTAAACAATTCAGGCAGTGAATTACATGCGATCATTATTCTCAAACAATTAAAATAAATTTATTTAGACAACAAAATTCATATGACAACATATTAACATATAATTACAGTAGCACAAAAAGTTTCATTATCCAAATAAATTCATTAGATCATACAAAAACTTCACCCAATATCAGTCCATCAATTCATAGATAAAATAGTCTAAAAACCTAATCTTAATGAAAATTTCATAATATATAAAATATTCATCAAATCATCACCAAACTTTCTAGTCCATAACTTAACATATACATAAATATATTTGTAAAATTTCGTGGGAAATAACCTTCATTTGCATCATGAACAAAACCTATATTTTTGTGCAACACAACTAATCAGCAACAATTTTCTGTGAGTGGTAGAGAGAAAAAAAATTCATATCTTAATGTAGAAAAATCAAAATAACGTGAAATTTGGAGGAACATCACATAACACATATATGAACATCATACTAAAATTTCAGAGCAAAAGAAAATTCCTAGACAAAGTTATGGCAGTTGAATTTAGAAGAGAGATACATTTCAGAAATACCGAGAATGAATTCTTACCTTAGAACAAATTCTTCTCAAATTCCTTGGATTTACCCCAATGAAATTTCAGTATTTCTTTTAAGTATTTGTAAGAAAATAGAGGAGAAAAGAGGAAAATATCGTGAAGAAAAAGGAGATAAGAGAGAGAGTTTAGAGAGAGAAAACGATAGAGAAAATTGTTTACGAGAAAAAATGAGAATGGCATTAAAAGAAGAGATATTCTTCCCACAACATCAGAATTTTCTGACTGAGATTGTGGTCAATTCACATGGAAGATGGGGAGCAATAAGGGAAAGTCAATTGATTTGCTTCACTTACCATATTTCCAACTTTCAAAATAGGAAACCATATCAAATAATTCAAATCATTATAAAAGTCAAACATTCCTTTACCATAATTAAAGAAAAAGGCAAAAAAATATGCTAATCAATCAGAGTTAATCATCCATTCACATAATCATCCTTATCACAAATTTTGAAAAGATTTCTGCTGATTGCTCGTTAGCATTCTTCGGTCTGCCAACCGATCAGTTTGGCTTGCCGATGAAACTCTATCTGCTGGCTGTTCTGTGACGGACAATTCGGCCTACCGAACTTGAAGGTTCGGCCTGCCGATCTGCCATATCAAATATTAATTTATCACAATAAAAATTAATACTAAACACACAACGTAAATGACATGAACACTTGAGCTCCTTAATTTCACGTGACCGTCACCTGTCATAACACTTAAGATAAAATAGTTAGTGACATAGTATCATAAATCAAGAAGAAAATTACTTAACATCGTTACTTATTTGACATAATCCGTTATACGAAGATTGACGGGTGTTACACTTAAAAGTGTTTAGCAAATCGGTTTGAACTGAAAAAAATTAGTTTACACATTATAGCATGTGAGATCTTTACAATGTAATTACTTTTTTTTTTTACTTTACAGTATAATATAAGAAAGTTTTATTATTGTTTCAAACGAATTGCTTTGAACCAATATGGGAAACATACTATAAGAATCAAGGGACGTTTTGGTTTGACCATAGACATATACATTAACAGATATCTAATCTTTATGCTAATGCTGTAAAAATGAGAACGTACTAATTGATATGTAAAAGATTAATACAAATAAAAGCAAGGAAAGGAAGCTCATGTTCTGAATATATATCATGTTAAAAGAAAAAAAAAATGTAAATTGGCCGTTTTATACATCCATATAAAGCAATAGAACAAAATCAGCTCAGAGTAAATATACAATTGGTTAGTGGGGAAAAAAATTTTAATTAACAAAAAGGACGCATAAAACAATTAGGGGTCCTTAGGATATCGTTCTTTGGATCAATACTCTGATCAACTTTAGGTCTGGTGTTCATGCGAACCTGCGTTGAGATTGCAATATTAATTTTAGAATTAGCTCTTAAATGTAATATTTTTTAAGGTTGTGATTAGTTATTAATTATTAATTATTGATTAAACAATTAAAGAGAGGCAGGTCACCTTACGAAGCATGGTGTTTTGGTTAATCAAAGTGGAGATGTTTTCTTCAAGCTTTGAGTTGATGTCTTGCAGTTGTTTAGCTCTTCATTCTAAATCACACACGTAAGCCTTCATCCTTTCGTGGGCTTGTTGGACGGAGACCCTGTTCCTGAGCAATCTAATAACACACAAAACTCAGGGGCAGATAGACTAATTTTAAAATAAGACATAATAATGGATATTACAATAGCTAAGCTAGAATTAGTGGATAATAGTTGGGCACCTTTTGAGTCTTTTGTGTTCCTTATCAATAGGGTTGCGTTCCCTCCGCCGTTTCTCGGGGAATCCAGTTTGCTGCGGCGGCGGCTGTGGCAGAGGCGGAGGCAGTGTATTGTTGGAGTTGGAGGGAGGTTGATGAGTTTGAGCTTCCAACTCCATGTCTGGAACTCTGAACAAATCTTCATCGCTCTCTTCTACAATCAGCCATAACAAAGATTTAGCCACCACTAATTCATCATTATTGTTAATCAATAAAAACCTAATTTATTATAACACTCACCTAGTTTGTTACTTTGGGACTTACTGTGGGATGAAGTAGCACACGTGCTATTAACGTTTGTAGACTTTCTTTAAAAATATTTTTGAATAGAATTGTGATATTTTGAGGAGAAAAGAGAGCATAGCAAGAAAGTTTTAAAAATAATTATATAAATATAATATGTATGTGCATATGTTACGCGCATTCCACATAGTATTTTGGTTGGATTATGGGATTTGGGAGGTTATTCTAGGAACCTGCTTCTTTATACACAGCCGCCAATCTACTTGGTGTACATCTGTACAACACATGATGATAAACCTGTCCTCTTTAGCCCCACCAACACCAACTCCAAATCATACACGTGGCACATGATTTTTCTTGAGTCTAGAGAGACAAATGATTTGTAAATTCTTCAATTCAAAGAACAAAAGGGATTTCCGAATCTTTGGAAGCCATGAAGAGTTCCATAGATTTCATAGTGAGAGGACGTTTAAAAGGCACAAAAATAGAAACAAAAAGAGCAGTATGTATGCATCAACGTACGAATAGAAAAAAAAAATCTTTTCCTCCTCAAATAAATGTAATTGATTATTGACCAACTATTGGTGACCAGGAAAATGCGCAAGGGTAATTAGGCAGTAATATTCCCTCTAACTAACTCTATTAACTCCCAAACCGCTAATTAGAGTTGCTCTTATCTAATGATAAGTTATGCATGACTTTTTTTCTGTTTGTTTATTATTAATAGACTAAGCAAAATCAAACTCTGACCCTAGTATCTATGTAAACTTGAAATTTTAATTACGCTGACAAACACAGCAGAACAAAACACTCTCTTAGAAGTTAGAAAACAAACTCACATAATAAAATGAAGGTAACATAGAAATATGAGCATATTCCCATGATGTAACATTTAAATTACCTTCTAATGACTCCCTGAAAAATAATTGCTGAAATAAATTCAGAAATCAACTTCGCCTTTCACTTTCCTTTCAGTATATCAAGACATCCTCAGTCTCCAACTTTTCAAGTAATGAATTGTAAAAAAAGAAAAGAAAAGAAAAAAAAAAACACTTTTAAAGTTTAGTGAGAGCAAAGTACCAGATGGATAATAATGGCAAAGGAGAATAGAAGTTACAGAATTATTCTTTTTCTTCTTTCCCATATAACAACCCAACTCCAATCCTTTTCACCGTCCCAGCACATCTCAGC
>CAMOHE010052683.1:14646-60169 GCA_946598075.1 Artocarpus hirsutus | reverse complement strand
TCCACCCACGTGTTAGTTTTCACTCTATTTTTGCTAATAATTATTTTTTGAGTGTGTGTTGGATTAAATTTTTTATGATTAAATACAACGGAAATCGAGAGACGGGAGAAAGGAGTAAATGGAAGTCGAGGTGATGATGAAGGGATGATTAATGCTAAACAGCTAATAATTGAGGATGCACAGCTTGTTTTAATTTGAGAGGAAAGTTTTAATTTGGCCATTGGCCTGTGGGTGGGCAGTACGATGAAAAGAGGAGATACACATGTCTTTGTTTGAGAGGGAGAGAGAGAATCTTAGGTTGGTTCGTAAATTTTTTTGAGGATCATCAATCATTATGTTAAAGTTATGGATGGGCCTTCGAGATTCTTCATTAATCTATATTGAAAAGGCTCTTTTAATAAGGTACAAGAAAGAGAGGAAAAGAAATAAGTTAATGAACTTAAAAATGAAATCTCTATAAAGCATTCCGCCAAAAATGTGTTAGAGTATAATAATCTAAATTTAGTTTAATTTAATCTAAAAAATTGGTGGTACGATAATTATAATAAAAGAATAAATGCAAAATTTTTTACAAAATCTGTGATAGTAGCGAAAAAATCGGGTCTCCACCACTGACATTGCCAAAGATGTGGGGGTGTATATGGACCTTTATATTTTTAGCCATTTAGTTTTTGTTTTTAGACTGATAGGGTTGCTTTTGCCTATATATGAGATGTATTGTGTTAAGAATTGGTATTATCGAGTTTTAGCCTCCCTAATCGCCTCTATCTTATAATTTTTTTAAGTTTAGTGTTTTTCTTCTCTTCTATTTGTAGTTTTTTCAGTCTTAAATTTTATATAAATCTCTATATATTTTAATTTTTTGTTTCTAACGTATTATTTTCACAACAAAATAGAACCACTAAAGGGTAGTATGCTTGGTCCTTAGGAGAACGTTATTAAATTACATAAATAATAATACAGTAATGGAAATTTCATTCATTACATTTTTTATATTTATTTAATTATAAGTATAACATTTTTTTAAGGTACATTTAAGTAGTACCTTAAAAGGATTTGTTTGAGTAGTACCCTGAAATAAATGTCAAATGAGTTCAGCTTCTGCAGATGCATTAACAAGAAATGCCAAGTATGGATGACCATTAACAGCTGTACGGAATCAGACCATGGCAGTTTCCGGTAAAAACGACATTAATAATTGAAGAGAAGAAAGCAATTTTGGGGCCCCGACAAGGAAATTTGAATTATTTCACATTGATCACTAATAGGGTGTTTAGAAGGTGGTGAGAACCAATAGTAAGAACTATTTTTACTGTAACATATGAGAACTTTACATTGTAGTAATTTTTTTTATTGTTATTGTAGCATGTAAGAGCTTTTTACTGTTTATAACTGATTTTGTGGTGAAAATCACAGTTTCCACCACTTTGTCAAACACCCCCTAAATATATACTACCAATTTTTATGTGTGTAAGAAAATATATGAATTATCTATTAATAACTGCACAAAAAGAGACAAATAAAGGCCTGGACACGCCTGTCAGTCCATTTTATAAGCACATTGAGTGTGATTAAATAATGATCTCTATTGTACACGCCTCAGGACATGATAATTAATCAATAGCGGATATAGTACTTGATGAGAATAATTAGAATTAATTTTTTAAAAAAAATTATAATATATAAAAATTTTATATTACAATAATATTTATTTTTTATATATTATTTAATAACTAAAAAATTAATTTAATTATACTTGTCAAATATTTTATACATAAATTAATATCAAGCAATATGTTGTTCAAATTAGATGTTTTAATACCATTCGTTCAATACTTCTCTAGCCGTCACTACCCACACCTGCATCTTTGTTTCCCGGGGCGATTTCAGTCGCTGATTTGGCCATTGGCCAGGAGGTAGTCTGTTTCAATAAATACCACCATCATGAATCTGTCCATTGTTTTACCGGGAAAAAGCTAGAATGCTTCCAAATGACTCATCTTATGCAGACAGAGAGAATCATTTTGAAATGAGTGATCTAGATGTTTCCAACTTGGCGCATATATACATATATATATATATATGTATGTATGTATGTATGTATATGTATATCACTATCTTCACAGTGAACAATAGCTGACCTACAATGGTTAAAAGAAAAACCATCCGGGTACCTTTGATAATATATTGTGGATGAATTTACTACAAAATATTATACTTAAGTTGCAATATTTTTAATAAAACTTTTAATCATAACATTTGGTTGTAACTAATGTATATTTATTTACAACTTTTAGTTAAATTTTTTATGTGATTAAAACTTTTAGTCATGAACTTTTTAATCACAAATGTTTCTATGACTAAAAATCTCGTAGCTAAAAGTTTTAATCAGAACAAAAATTGAACTAAAAATCATGACTAAATACACATTAGAAAAGTTATAACTAAAAGTTTTGTTAAAAATTATGGTGAATAAAAGTCTAAGTTTTTTATAGCGATGGGATCGAATGAGGACAAAGGCAGTCACGGTTCATGTTATGGGAATATCGAACACTAACGTTGGATGATTTGGATTCCAGACTGTGAAACCATATCTTGAAGATGTGATCGACTTGTATATATCTCCGTCTCTTTTCCTCCCTTTTTTTCGTTTTCTATTTATCAAATTATTGTGATGTAAAATCACTAGCTAGTATGATAAGTACTGACATATATATTTTAGAAAAATTATATATTTTAGCTAGTATGATAAGTACGGGGTAATATTTATATTAGTGCGAAAATTTGTTAAAAAAGTTTTCATTAAGGTTGTAATTTAAAAAAAATGATATTTAGAGGACCGGGTAAAAAATATTAAAGTAGAAATATATCTTTAAAAAATTATTTTAAAATAAAATTTAAAGAAAAATATTTCAATAAAAATGAATAAATTCTATACTAGGACCTAAAAAGAATACATTATTGATAGAGATCCTTTTTTAGCTAGCAAACTTGTATGAAAAATTGTCTATTCTATAATTTTTAATTATTTTGATATGATTTTGACTGAAACATAGTTCCAAAAAACAGTTTAAAAAAAAGTATGTTTGCAAGGGACCAGAACTGATGGAAATAAGATTCAATTATGAAGAACAATGCGTTAAAGAGATTTGCACCCACGGAATAAGTTCTTTAATGGCGAATGTTTAGTCAAAGTAAGCATGTTAAGCGTTATAATGTTGATGATTCTTAAGAAAATAGTTGCAAAATTATATATACAATTAATAAGTAAACAATTGTATTCATGACTTGATCATGTCCCATATTGTTGTATATGGGTATATAGCTGCTAATTTGATTGACAAGCTAGATTAATAACTCGTATAATTGAGTGAAAATTAATTAAAGTGAAATAAAATAAAGTTTGGTTTGAGAAGAAGCATCCGACAAGCCAGAAATGTTTTAAGAAAGCTATCTTTAAGATTGTCTTTTTATAATTTTTGGAAAACATGAAATCATTAAATTACGAAAATGATGAGCAATTAAAGGGGTTTGTGTCTCCTAAATTTCTACACTTATTAGAAGTTAGAACTTCATTGTTTAGATTCAGAGGCATATTAATTGTCAAACAATTGATCAATATAAAATTGCTAGTATTGGAAATGGTTTTCACTATTAAATTCAGATTGTTGCCGAGGATAGAAAATATTGTTTAAACATAAAATTGGTGAAAATGGATTGTTTGTCCTAAGATGTACAATAGATCTGGCGACAAGCTGTTGATCATGATTAATACCAAAGAATATTCATATAATATATATGTTTGCGCATACAGTGGATTTGAAGCAAAATTTTGATTTTGGGTTGACCCACGGCTATAATCAAGCCTTTTCTTAAGTGATGTGATTGATTTGAGCTGACATATATATATATATATATATATATATATATATATATATATATAAAATTAACGCATGTGGTATGCCATGTGCGAGTGGTCGTGCACGCCATGTGGGTCTGTGGTAACATTTCTCCTTCTACTTACTGCAATTTTAAACTAATAATCCACCGCCCACTAGTACTCCTTATAAGGGACTAGTTATACAGTGGGAGAGACCAAACTTTTATTTATTTTTTATTATTTTCTTTGCATATAAAACCAAAATTAGCTAGCTTATTGATTCGATATGTATCTATGAAGAAGTTAATTATGATCCACAAAGTCTAGTCCAGCACGCATTCTCCTGATTATTATTTTGCCGACTCTCTCGACCTTCAACGTCAAAAAGCCAAAAATGCATGAGTTTTCCCAATCACACAACTTCTTTCAACATGATTGGATTTCGAAAGTTCCGCATATACATGTGTTACGAAATTAATGCGATAGAAACAGAGAATAAAAATACATAAATAATTTATGTAGAAACTCAAAACGGAAAAAAATTAAGGACAGAGAAAAAGAAAATCACTAAACTTGTAAAGTTTACAATGGAGGCACTAGGGAGGCTCAAAATTCGTTAATCATCAAGCTCTAACACAATACATCATATATATAGGTCTAGGCAAAACCCTATAGGTCCAAAAATATAAACTAAACGGCTCAACAATAACAGTCCGTAGATCAGTAGTGAGCTACAGATCTCATGAAAAATCCTACTTTTATTTTTCACCATAATTTATCGTACCGTAAACTTTTCGGATCAGACCAAACTGAATTCGAATCACCATACTCTAACAACATGAATCATAGCTACAGAATAATGATTAAGAACTTTTTGGCTCTAGTAATGTAAACGAAAACGTCGGCAAATTTATCGACAACTAACAAAAATAACAGAAAGATGAAGACACACATTAGTGCTGCTATATTACATTATTGGATTTATAATTAGTCAAATTATGTGTTATGTGAAAATTTCATCATATGTCTCATATTAAATGAGAATTCTACGATAAAAATAAAGAAAAAAAATCAAAAAGGCTTTATTTATAATCGTCATATTAGAATATTAAAATTTATAATAAGGTTTTTAATATATTTTTAATCAGATCTAACATTAAGAAACATGCACTACGAACAAGTTCTATTCGGAAAAACTCAATAATACTTTTTTTAAACCGCTAAAAACCTTTTTTTTTTGGCCGGATATATTGTATAGGGACACGGGTGGCATCTAGGGGAGTTCGGGAATTTACCATGTAACAAAGTCCCATGTTGATGTCAACTATACATATACATTTGGACGTCGAAAGCCGCAAGACATGCCCTTTAACAAGGGAGATTAACTTTTAATTTAATTAAATTAACTGCCTCTTTCTCTTTTGGCGGTTTCAAGGCGTCCCATCAGCAGTTGCATGCATGCACTACAAGCCACGCAATCATGTTCTTATTTCGGCTTTCATTTTGGGAACTATATATAACCATAAATAGACATATAAACTAGCTAGGAGGATTAATATATAACAAGAGAGAAATATGGAGAATTGTTTTCATGTGAAGTAGGAATACAGCTTTTAAATTTTGTGAACCATATTTGGAACTGTATTGGAGGTACTACAGCTAATAATTCCACATATCAATGGCACATTTGAGTGTAAGATATATGTTCGGTTGACCCACTTGAAATAATTAAGCTGTGATCCTGATTTTCGCTTAATTATAGTTTGACTATATCAATGAAGAATAAAAGGAGCTTCCAACCATGTTCCAAAAGGCTTATAGATATTCTGCTGATAACGCTCCATGGTTTCTGCTACTCAATCTCTTCGTTAGGTACGTGTTTTTTTGTCAACATTTTCTCCCAAAGATTCTGCTTTTTTTTTTTTTTCAGGTAATATTATTTTTGCGACAAACATACAAGTTCAAAAACTACCTCTCTTACCTCTCAAAGTTACTTTTGGAAGCGATTATTTTTGTTAGAACGTTAGTTGCATTTTGTGCCGATCACTTTTAGAGTCACTGAACTTAAACTACAAATAGTGTAAAGCTCTCACATACTCAAAAAAAAAAAGCTACAGTATAAAACTCTCACATACTATAGTAAAAAAGTTATAACCAACCTGCCAAACACCCTATAATTTAGGATTTAGATATAAATGGTGTGTTTGGTTGGATTGTTCGTTGGGTTTGGACCAAAATTTTCACTTAAAATCGGTGTTTGATAACAAATTTTAAGTTTGAGTTTGAACAATTGATTTGACAGTTTAAATTCAAAAAACAACCCAAATCCAAAAATACTTTCTTTATCTTCAACTTTTAGAATCTATCTTTCAAGCTACACATTTAAAAAAAAAAAGCTCAATCCAACGCATTCCAAACAAATAAAATCCACGAACCTAAAATTTCGCATTACAAAAATTTAGCAAAAACTGGCATGCTAATTTAATTGGAATATTTGCAAATATTGGGAGTCTTTCTGTATAATTAATTCAATCACTAAAAAGAATATTGCTGTTAGCAGGAGATGCAAAATTATCGAAGAAATGGCTTAGACTATTTATATATCCTAAGATTTTCAAAGGATCTGGCAAGCTGTTATTACAACTTGGAAAAAATGAAAACTGTAATGTTAGGGCATAAAACGGAATTCATTCAAAGTCTTGAATTTGTATTGACCCACAACCACAATAATGGACCCTTTTTCTACTTATATTATCGACATAACGCATGTGGCCGTGTGCCATAGATCCTTATTTCAACAAAATCATTTAAAAAAATATCGATGACCCTGTTTCTTCTTTTATCATCTCTCGTTTTCTTTTCATTTTCTTTCATGTTGCCGACTGTGGACGGATTTTCCTACAGACTTTTGAATCAAACAGTTGGGAATTTTTGGGCCCTCAAATCACCGTTAGATGGACCTGTCCATTCGGATATGCAAATGTAATTAGAATTAAATGAAGGAAAATAAAGCGAAAATAAAGAACACGCCAAATTTATAGTGATTCACTCTGTTAATGAAGAGCTACGTCCACTGTAGTTCACTTTATAGTATTCTGTGTACAAATTGCAGTATTACAAAGAAACCAGGACTAAAATAAACAGGCATAGTGTCTTTTTCTGTATGTCTTTCTGTATATCTTTCTGTTCATCCCCTTCGAAGCCACCTCTCCGCCATATATATACTGTGGAGTTGAAACGTGGTCTTTAACTGTCAGATGGAGTGGAGTAGTGCTTCGCAGGTAACTGTGATACTGGGATACGTGTCGGTAGATGATTTGCTGCAGAATCCACTACTTTCTCATATTTCGGTCCTGTACTCAGCGTGCGTTAAACGTTGGAACGTGCTATCCGTCGAACCGATACGAATGATCCAGTCGATCGGTTCGTCAAACGATCTGGACGAACGGTACTCTGAATGAATCGATAGTCAGTTTGGGAAGTCATCAACACTCGAATTGAATAATCGATTCGATCGTCCGACCCGTTCGAGTAGCTCGATCAACATTGTTGGGCCACCAGGGCCCACGGTCAATTTGAGCCAGTCCGAATTGTACCCAAACACCGACCACATCCCTAACGGTCGGAAAAGCATATAAAGAGAGGGTTTTTTTTTTTTTTTGTGGTAATTGAATTTTTCTTAAAAACAAGGAGCTTTAATTTATATTTTTGTTTCATCCCAAAAAGGAGGACAATCTCCCTTAAAAAAAAATAGAGGACAATCTATAAACGGCTCAACAACTCTATGTACACATATAATATTACGGGCTCTTCGCACGTATGCCCTAAAACTAAGGCTTTCATTGATTGATACAATCAAAAAAATAATTTTTGATAATGTCATATCACATCATCCTATTATAGTTAAAAAATACCAAATATACTTAGTTTTTCTTTTAATTTTGGTCAGATTTTAAAAGAAGTCACAACCCAATCATGTATTCTTGTGATTTGAAATAATAAATAAAAAGTAAAAACAACAAGATGTGTATATTACCCACTGTATCACATGCCCACTATACGACGTTGATTGTCAGTGAGGAGGGTTGGGCAGTGGGAGAGAAATGGAAAGAGAGAGGGGAAGAACGAGAGGATAAGCCTAATCCGGTTAATTACAAAGAGGTAAAATTGTCTTCACAAATTACTCATATTTAAAAACCATGATTCATGGTGGCATTCAATGAGAGAGTTTTTGTGTGTGTGGCAAACGTCGATCCGGCATTGTTATTCGTGGCAAAAAGTATAATTATCACTAATATTATTTCACTAGTTTAAAGTATAACAAAATATTTTGATATAAAAAAGTAATATCACTATAATTATTACTCTGTAAATTTGTAGTAGTAAAGATGAATTATTGTAATAGTTATTACATAATTACTATTCTTAGAATTTTTTTTCAAAAAAATTACTATATATCAATTCTACTCTTCCAAAGATGTCACGTAGTTTAATTTTTACTTTTATTTAATTAACAATATGTGGAGCCCATTAATTATGGGCATTGGTTCAATTGCATGTGCATTACTTGTTTACTTCCCTCCTACCGTGAATTTACTGGTGAAAATAGCGCCTACGAATTCCTTCCTTAAAGAGGGAAAAAAAAGGGAGCAGATTATAACTCAGTGGTATGAAAGGAAGCTACTGGAAAAAAGGAAGGAATTTGAAGAGACACGCAGGGCCTTATTTGAATCCAACAAATGCTGGGTCAGTATTATATTGGAGAAGCCCATTGCTAAGGCTCCATTTCACGAGAAAGCCCATTCCTAGCTTGCTCGTTCTGGCCTACAACTAACAACCGGCTTTTGCTTCAAGACGTTATACTTGTCACCTTCTCCCCCTGCCCAATCTGCCCAATAATCTTTTTTTTTTTTTTTTTTTTCATTTTGAGTAGATCATCTTTTTTGAACATTTTTCTCTCGGTTGTTTTTTTTATTATAAACAGTTTTGATGAAAAATTTCATCCCACACCAAGAACTCATCCTAAGACTCCGATCAAACCAAGTACCCAAACGTCTAGAATAATGTTAAGATCTCTACAAAATAAGTTCAAGCTAACCACCTACGGGTATCGGTTGGATACTTATAAGGTGTTTGGCATTATCAGTTTCAACCAAAACGTTTGATTGTTATGGTGTAAGGCTCTTATATACTGCATTATAGAAAAAAAAAAAAAAAAAAAAACCATAAAGCTTTGAAATGTTTTTAACAAAAATAGTTTTAAACCATTACTCTTAAACACCTTATTATTCTTAAAGTCAACAAACAAACAGAGAGGATTTGACGAAGTCTTGGTGTTACGTCGAAGCATATACCCTGACCTCTCCGAGGAAAGATTTAAAAGCCATTAGCTAGAAAATGGTGGGTGATAATGGCAGCATCCATATGCATGGGCACCTTTTCCCCTCTAATTTGGGATGTGTTGGTGTTGAATGAGCAAAGTCATCAATCAGAAAGTGACCCTTCAATACATGTTCAAATATTCAACTCCGCGCAGCTCCGGATTTGACGTGCTTGCACAGGGGAGAGAACACGTGCATTTTATCACACGTGCATTACATGTTTACTTGCTTTATGTTTTACCAAACTCGACCCTGCACTTTGAAGGGGGTATTTGATGGGTTGTGATTTACATCATTTTTTTAGTTATAAATGATATAAAATTTTTACATGTTAAAATAATAATAAAAAAAGTTACTATAATATAAAACTATTATATATTGTAGTAAAAACAATTTTATTCAACAGTTTTAACCACCTTGCTAAACACTTCTTTTTAATCCCCTTGACAATGGAAAACTAGTTGTGGTAGTGGACTTAAAATAATATTGTAATATATTCCATTTTATAGTCCTGAATTTGTTTCTTAACCTTTTAAGACCTCTCAAAAAAAGTATCGATCTACCAAGTCGTATCAAATTAGTCATTCCGTCTATTTGATTGTTAAAATATTGACAGTGCAAGGCATAATTTCTATTAAATGAGTTCCTAAGAGGCCGTTTGGTGTAGTTTTTAAAATAGGTAAAAATACTCTTGTTTTAAAAAATGAAAATTTTTTAAAAATTATGCTAACGGTGTTTTTAAAATTTTTGTCTTAAAAAATATAAAAAAATATTTCTAAAAAAATTTGATAACAAAAACAAACGAGGCTTAAGAATTTTTTTCATAACAGTCATGTCCTAACATTTAAATTACAAAATTAACCTTTATTATTATTTATACACGTTTTCATGTATTTTTTCATCGAAATTATAGTAAATTAACAATCCGATGGACTAAAGATGTAACGTGGAACAATTTGATAAAATCTTGATTATGGTTGTAGAGTTGTGAATGTTTTGAATTCCCCATTCCTGTCCTATGTCGGTATGTGGAGAATGTTATTGGATTTTAACAGTACCCCTGAATCAATTATTGATTCATAATTTGGACTTATATATATCAGAAATCATCTGAAAATAGCATTTTATTATTTATATTCACGAGTCTTCTAGAATCTGGACAATAATTTCAGCATTGAAATAAAAGATTGTGTCAAGGAAAGTCTTGGATGTGCCTGGTGATGGGGCATCATCATTATGCTTCTTTGACCTTTTATTTCCCCGCTGCTTTAAATTTGTTAGACACTATCTTCCCTACCCCCTCTCTCCACTCATATTCAGAGTTGGAACCCCTCTAATATGAACACTTGGAAAAGTAGAGGGAGAAATTTATTTGAAATGACATAAATTATGATGCAGTTTTAGACTAATGAATGTTTATCGTAAAAATATATATATATATATATGTATGTATGTATGTATGTATGAGCATTCTTATACATAGAGCGGGTTGGGAAAATGTTTATTTTAAGCTATTTTTAATTCATTTTATCTGATTATAAGTCCGTTTTATTGACATATGAAAAGATATTTTTTACTTTTATAAAAATTTATTGGGAAGTCAAGTCAAGAATTATTATAACAAACATCATTTATAAAAAGTTTTTAATTTACACTATTTATCTTATATTTAAGAATAATAAAATAAAAATTTCGTATATATTTTTAATTTATATTACTTTTTATATCAATAAGGTTTTTGACTTATTTTATCAAACAAATTCAGACGCTCTTGTAAAATCAAAAAGTACTTTTTTATATACTATTTAAATACTAATTAAAATTCTTTAGCTTATATTTCCTTTTTTTTATCGCTTAAAAGCACAAGTACAAGCTATTCTAAACTTGTCTGTATTTCCGCAAAATAAGGCCCCCTAAGAATATTGGATGAGCGTCACTGTGTCTAGTAGGGTTTTTACCTCCGTTTGGCGAAAAAAAAAAAAGTTTTTCAAAAAATATTACGGTGGGAGTATAATTTGTCCAACATTAAATGAACTTTCTTAGATTAACAATTATTGGATAAAACTCGCAAAACACTAGGACCTTCCACATTAAACAAGTAAAAACGACAGCAAAATCTCAAGACTTCAGTATTGAAAATTAAGTGTGTAATTCTTTCTCACGACTTGGAGGAATTTTATAATAAATTTGGAATAAGGAGTTTTAATTCTCTCTTAAGTTGGAAAGTTTGCGCTCTCTTTAACGAAGGAACCGTTCACATCCCGATGTTGTAACCCATTAATCTTTATATTCAAATTGACCATTTTTGTCACTCTTTATCTAATTCCTTGTGGTAGGCTTTTGAGTCTTTAACTTTGTATATGCAGTTTTTTTATGGCTTTCTAACCCTATTTTGCCTCTCTAAACGGAGTATACACAGATTGGGTTCAATTACTATTTAGAGTTCTTGCTAACATTTTGACCAATTTAATAAATTTGAAATTGGAGTTTTTCTTCTTAAAGTGGTTAGAGTTTGATTTAATTAACTTCTAAATCAGATAATTAAGATAAGAACGTCCATATCATATTTGTTAACAAGATGGCATAGATTAGAAAAAAAAATGAAAAGAACAAAGTACAGTAAAAAATAAAAATAAAAATACGAAAGGAGGAGGAAATTAGACCATTATTTATTAAGATTAAAAATAAATAGATTAAAATATAACAATGTTAGGTAAATAACCCATTTAGATTAAAATGAAATTTATTTGGTATAAAATGACGTAAAAAAAACATGAAACAACATTAAGATAATGAAAAACCAAAAAAAAAAAGAGAAGAAGAAAAAAAAAAGTGATAAAACTGAAAATTCAAGTGTTTAAAAAGAACGCGTGATTCCAAAAATACTATATACTTAAATATTTTTAAAAGTATGTTATTTGCTTATATTAATTATTAAAGCTGTACTAATTAGTGTAATTTGTCTTAAAAAAGAATTAAAAGCTCTCATGGCCCTAACCTTCCCCCCTCCAATCCACGTGAAATAAGAAAAATGACACTTCCTTGTGCTTTGCTTTCATACTGTCCATAAACTTTTTAATTACAACTTTATTCCTTAATACATCTAATTTACCAGTATTAGAAAAATTATAACCAAGGGGTTGTAAGCTTAACGTACTTGTAATTTCACGTCGTAATTCATGTTTTTTGAATGTTTGAGTTGTAGAGTTCAAATCTTTCTATTCCTACAAGGTAGGAAAAAAAAAATAAAATAAATAAAACACCTCTTCCCACCATGTTACCATAATCAATCATATAACTTTTTGCCCCATGTGGATGTATTTGGACATTGAGTAAGCTCATAAACCAAAAAGGGAATAATAATCTTTTTGAGATATCTTCTTGTTATAAATTAAGAGAGCAAAGAAAAGTCGATATTCGAGAGACCCAAACAGCAATTAACCTTTTTTTTTGTGAATGTGAATTAAAGATTTCGTTCCAAAAAGAAGAAATTACACCAAACTCGTCGGTATGCCCATTGTGGATGAAAATCTATTCTTGCATTTTGCTCCAACATTTCTAACGAAAAAGCAGCACCCAAAAAATTTTTTTTTTTTCCTCCTAAACGTTCCCTTTCTGCTCTCTATATCATACTACCGAAATCGTGGGGAATCCTAGCCCGAAAATATACTCTATTTTATTGCGGTCTCACCTTCATCTCTATTGTTGCTTACTAATTTACTTTATAGATTCATTTTGCATGTGTTTGTACTTTTTGAAAAGGAGAAGTGACTTAGCTTGTTTGGTATTTATTAGTTATAACCAATTTTTTAGTTAAATCTCTCACATGTTTTAGTAAAAGCAAAAAAATTGCTACAGTGTTTACAGTTTTAATCACCTTATCAAACACTACATCTCTAAAAGTTGTAATGTTTTCATTTTACATGAACTAATTGCTTTTACTTAATAAAGCTTGGCCAATGTTGGGTTGATTTTAGTTTGAAGATTTATTTGTCTTTCTATTGTTTATTCTTACCTGAAAATGAAAAGGGAGGCAAATGGGCGATCTCGGACTGTTAGGTGCTGAAAACAAAGTCTGTCTCAAAATAACACACTCCTACAATAGTCCAAATTCACGCCAAGTTTGGTTTTGTTCCATATATTAATAGAAGTTTGGCAAAATGCCCAATTTACACCGTCTTTAGCAATGAGCTTCTTTTTGCCTAGACCCATTTCTACACTGATCTTTTCCTCAATCAAAGGCAAAATAAAGATTGAGGCTGATGAGGAAGAACAGTGTTGATGCTTTGATCTCGACAAGGTTTTAGGGTTCTTATACGAAACGGACCTTATTAGTAAGGCTCTGTTAATTTTTATCCGTTAAAGGTAGGTAAAATTATATTTTTTGAATATATAACTATTGAAAAACAATAATCTATCAACAGGTTACTTTTCTCAGTTTCCATAGTAGAAATCCAGAGATTTCATTCGCCTTGTTGTAGCCATACAATAAGCATATTGGACTTCAAACTTGTTTCAAATACAAATTGTGAATTGAGATTCTCCATCTATTTTGTGGTTTTAAAATCCGTCCAAGCGCCGTGTTAAGAGAAAAAAAGTATGACAATTTTTTTAAGCAGTCTTGTAGATCTTAATACTATTCAAATTTATATGAGAATTTGTGCAGGAACGAATCTGATAATCGTTTTATATGCGTCATTGGAACCAATAATTTCTCGATATATAATTTAACAAGAATAAACAGTAATGTGAGCTGGCTTTATTTGTGGAAGAGATTGTGATTGCGTGCCTCCAACACTTAAACTTTTGGGGCTTTAGCAATTCGTCAACGTTTTCCCCCATGGCCTACTGAAAACAATCACTCATCATATCAAAGATTAATAGTCTATTTAACAAAGTTGATTCTAACTAATTTTTTAATTAAAAACAGTATAAAACTCTCATATGCTACAGTAAAAGAGATTGTTACAGTATAAATCTCTTGCATGTTACAATGTTTACAGTTCTAACCAATAATTCTAACCACCACGTCAAACATCTTATAAAATTTCAAACATAAAAATTCATTTACAACTGTAAGAGAGCTTATGTTACAAGCAATAATTCTTGCAAAAGTCAATTGTGGCGTTTGACACTAAAACTTTTGGTTATTATAATGTAAAGCTCTCATATACTATATTGATCAAGAAAAGAAGTATAAAGCTCTTGCATACTACAATTTTCAATTCAAAAATTTCCGTTCTAATTATAGTTTCTAATGTTTCTCAAAATTGAGTTAATTCAAATCCATCAAAGTAATGGAAATAATAAGCATAATTGTAGTTTAAAAATTAATCTAATGAAAATATGACACATTGAATACATTTATTATCACAACACGCACGTAAACACATACAAACATAAAATGCATTTTTTCAAAGAAATATGCGTATACATATATGCACGTATGTAAAAGTGGAATCACCTACAGTGAAGAGTAGACTGTCACTCTGTTTGAACTTTTTTTTAAAGTCCCATCTAAACCTTTTTTTTTTTCTTACAATGTTGTATTATTAAATTTTATAGAATTTGGTCCTTGTTCTTTTCTAAAATTATACATCTTTTTATTTACCTCACCTTTTTAGTTCACTCTTGGCCTTACACGGGCTTAAAGATACAACAATGGGCCGAGGCCCGTGGGCCTATCCTACTATAGTAATGGGTCGGGCCGACACAGCCATGCCAATAAATACTGGTGGGTTGGGTTGGGCCAATATATATCGGCCCATAGGAAATCATGGGATGGGCTGGGCCGAGCCAGCATGTTTAGGCCTATAATTGGCTAGCCCATCACAGCCCATCTAAGGCCTATACAGGCTCACAATAGGCCAGCCCACCAAAGGCCTCTTTTGGCCCAATTTTATATATATATATATATATATATATATATATATATATCATGTTTATTCAGGAGTGGACATGGCTGAATATGGCCTGTTTCAATAAAAGGCCTCACACATCACATCATAGCAATTTTTTTTTTGCTTGTTGGCATGCTTTGCTTCTTCCAAGAAATAATGCTGAGACAAAGCCTCACATATCATGTTACAATAGGCTTAGTAAGCTTTTTTTTCTTTTCTTTTCTTTTCTTTTCATTTTTTTTAATTTTTTTTCTTCTAGGCATACTTTGCTTTTGAAAAACAAAAACAAGGTTTTGTCCCATTGGGTTTTTCTTGGAAAGGTTTTTAATAAGCAATCATAAATAAAATATCCCTTTTTATATTTCCCTTGACTATTCAAACTTTTCTATTTGTTAACTTGTTTAAAAATTTAAAAATAAAAAATAAAAATAAAAAAATTAAAAATTACATGTTTAGATAGGCTGGTCCATCTAAACCCATAATGGGCCAAGATAGGTCGGCCTATTCAAGGCCTACTGCACAGCCCACGTAAAATTGGCCCACAAGCCAAGCCGAGCCGAGATAATTCTAATACGGGCCGACCTGCTCGAGCCCACAAAATTCATGGGCCGTACTAGCCTGGCCCACCGCCTGCATGGGCCTAAGGAGAACGGGCCGGCCTGCCTTGTTCTTGCATCACTACACGAGCTGTGCCTTTATGTATATGTTTGTGTATATATATACATACGCGTGGATTTATACATTACCGAAAAAATTCGTTGTCTAACACAAATAATAATAATAATAAGTCATGGCGGTATCCTCACATTAATTATGAATCTCCATCAAACGAAAGTGACGTTGCCCAGACTGCATCCGTTTTATAAATGCTCCCGTTGACAACAAAAAGGGTAGGGTCCCTCCATTACAAAGTTACGTTTCTTCAGATACTTACTTTGTCCATACTCAGAAAACATATTTTACTCCATCTATATATTTTGTTAGAGAACAGCTTGAGAGAAAAGAGAGAGATCGGCTTGTAAAGTAATTTGTTGAAAGCTCTAATCTGTGAGAGATTAATTCATAAAAACAAAAAGGGGAAAAATAAACTAAGAGAGATTATTTTTTAGAGAATTAGTCTGCTCATCTTTGTTTTCATATATATATATATATATATATAAATCTTAATATATATATATATATATATATAAATCTTTTCCCTTCCAACTAACAAAATGATAATTAGGTGACCAAACTGAAAATCAACTAGAAGCTAGCAAGGAAAATTATCCCAATTATAAAGTTCAAACTCTCATTATATCTTTCTTTTTGTGGGTCCAATTTTCATCGCATGTCACGATATGGTTTGCGTTGGCGAATAATAAAGTGATTTGAAACGTTTACATCACAAAGATAATCTACCTTTGAATTCACAACATGATCTAATAATCTATATTAGTGGTTAGTCTCCTCACTGAACAATATATTTTGTCATCTCGTGAATTCTTTTTTTTTTTTTTAATAAACAAGATCATCTTTGTGAACTTATTTATTTGAACAAGATCTGAAACCTAGTAAAGTAAGGATTCCGGTCACATTTGGACATTCTAATTGGTTAGTAACTATACTAAATTAATCACTGCCACAGCTGGCATTTAACCCTTTTTTAAGGGTCAAACTAAATTAATCAGCACTGTTATATTAATCTAAGACAACAACACATGCATTAGAACCTTAATTTAACATTAGTCTGGGGTTAATTTTAAATATAAGATTAGTCATTAACATAAACGCGCTTTGGTTTCAGTACTCCTGTTTTTTTTTCGGTTCCATGGTAATATGATGTAATATATAATATACAATCACAATCGTGAATATAAACAAAATGTCTTAAAAGAAACCTTTACTTGGAGTTTACTGCTTACAAGACAATTGTTTACTGGGTACCTTTGGGAACTCTGCAAAAGTTTGTCGGGACAAGTAATGGGCTCATCTTATATTTTAATTAAACCTTAAAAGATGCATTAATTTAACAGGGGAAAGATAGGGACCGTTGAAAAAATTAAATATACATATATAATCAAGAAAACTTCAGTTAGCTTTTAATATTTATAATAATAAAAAAAGCTTGCTATACTGTAAAGAAGATCCCACATGTTATAGTTTTTAAACTTAAAACCTAAATTATAATTGAAGTTTTAAGAAAACATGCAAAAGTAATATTTATTTGGGCAAAGGCTACGATTCTTCTTTGAAAGATCAGTCTTACATTATAAGATGTTTAGGAGAATAGTATCCTTTGTTCTATGCAATAATGACTTTAAAAGAATGTAGTAAAACTTAATTAGAAATTTATATATTATAAATCACTGTACAACTTTTTAAATTATTGTTACTTTAAATAAATATCATGTTACCCTCATATTAACATGTTATAATAGCAAAGACAAATTTTTTTTTTTTTTTATATAAGCATCTTTTTTTTTTAACAATCGTTCAGAAAGACCGATGTCATACTTAAAAAATAATATATAACATTATTTTTTCATGTGTAGAATGATTTTGTAAATGTAAATATGCATTTAGTGATAGGAAAAAAATCCCTGTTGTCACGCCTTTTCAAAATGATTGTATCGATGCATCACACTTCAATTTCTACGTGTTAGATTGTGTAGCACTGCTTTCTAAAGACGGGCGCAACCATGCAAGGAGCAAAACACTGTAAAAAGGCCCAATAAATGGAAAGAAACAAATAAAAAAAATTACAATTATTGTTATAAAATTAAAATTCAACAATATTTAAATATTTTTAATAACATAATAATTATTTTAATGATATTATATTTTTTGTTATATAATTACAAAATAATTATTTTAATTTATTGGTAAAATATTTAAAAACTGAAATTGTACTTTGAATTTATTTTAATAATATTACCTTGGATATATGTAAAATATCTTCATCGACGGTAAAGACCCATCTTCTTTATTATAGAACCAATAATACAAATTTGCCCTTACAATGACACGAGTAAACTGAAGCTGGAAAGGGATAGTTTCGTCTTTTAGGAGAAGGTGCGGAGCTCATTAAAACACGTAGGCCAAAAGGAGGAAAAACTTGAAAATTCTACTTTGCGTGTTTAGGGTCCGCGTGTGTTCATTGGTCCCCCACCATCTAACAAAAAATAATCCTCTAAATTCCCGGACCGTGCGTGGCACTTAATGATTAAGTTAAAAAAGTATGGCTTTCCAAATTAATTAATCCAATAACTCTGCACAATCAGTTAATTATACTCAAGGAAATCGATCTATTTTATTTTTTTGGGTCCATTCTCTCCAAAAGTGATGGAGGTGTAACGTTTTTTAAATACATATAGATGACGGAAGTAGATAAAAAGTCCATTTTGTGCCTCGGATTAGTGATAATTTGATACATAGATATTTTTTCATATGCTAAGATCATTTTGGGTCTATCTTATTATATTCCAACATTATCTATAATCATGGATATTTTTTCCTTGGCAAGATTACTTTTATCTATGATTATGTTTATTCAGCTTTCATATGAGAGAACTTATTTTCTTCATCCTTTCTACACTTGCTATTTTTTTTTTCGTGTTATTAAGTATAGAAGACAAAATTTTGGGCTTTGCCATTCCTTCATCTTTGGTGAAAAATAATAGAGCATTTGAAAACATGACTTAAACTAAACTAAAAATTATTGTTATGTTTTAAATCCTAGAAGAGAAAATATTGTATTTGCATTAAACCAAATTAGACTTGTGTTTTCAAATGTCATTGAAGTTTTTTTTAAAACATTTTTTGTCAAATGATATAGTATTTGGAAGAAAAATTAAAACTTTATAATTATAATTGCTTATTATAGAAAAAAATAATTTTACACGTTAGTAAATTTTTATAGTTTATTTTACGTTATAACATGAAAAACAATATTATATTTTTTATGATCCAAATTGTGTACGTAAAGCCACAACTATCGATGGACGCGTAATTATATGACATTCTGTTTGGTACTTAGACTCACTATTGAACATTCGTTTTTTTTTTTTTTTTAATGTTGCTTTTAGAATTTGTGATTAAAGGAGGGGAAAAAACAAAGGAAAAAAGGATGCCTGCTTGTTGTCCTGTGTGTTTATATGCCGGTTGTCTCTTTTTAAAGTTTTCCAGAACTGGGGTTGACTTTTAAAAGTCTTTCAAAACTGCATTCATGTCATTGTGAGAAATTTACTCGAAATCTTTTTTCGTATCACACGCTCGGGGACCCAATTTCAACCGAAAATCTGAAATTAGCACTTCACTTAGGATTCCTTTTCTTTTATGCTCTGTTCATAGCTGGAACATCTGCATTGCTTTTTTTGAAAGTCAACCTTTAAGGCTCTTTTTTAGGAGGTTCAAACAATTCTAGAGGAAATAACTAGAGTCCGATTTAATTTCCTAAACTAGGGTAACAAAACATGTCAAATTTTTAGATGTTCTTTGTGTTTTAGACTTTTCTTCTTTTTCTTTTTTTTTTCTTTTTTTTTATAATGATGATGTAGTATCTCAACTGGTGGTTTATGTTTTTTTAACATTTAAATTCATGTCAAAATCACATCAAAATAAAAAAAAATATAGATATAACTAGCTATTTGATGAAAATTTGGGGCATAAAAAGGGTCTCATTTGGTGGTTTTTTTTTCTTTTCTCTACTTAGCATAGAACACACCATCTCTATTTAAAAAAAAGAAAAGAAAACAAGAAGAAGTGTAAGAACTTTCTTTGAAAAAAATTTAGAGGATTTGAAACCTAGTGTGGATCGTAACATTGGAAGTAGACATAAAATTATTGCGAAGAATAAATTTAGAAGAGAATAGGCATTTTGATCATACTTGTAGGTCTTGTTATTCAATGATTTAATTTATGACTATGCACGTTAAAAATCTATAACTCGTGATGTAAAACTATTTTCAATCATATATTCTATTGTTAAAAGTTAATCAAATGATTAAAATAACTGGACTTAACGGTATAGTCAAAATACAAAAGTTTTGTCTAAAATTAATTATGTGTCGATAAAAAGTCCGATCAATAAATTAAATGAGTGTTTGACATTAGTGTTTTAAACTACTTTTTCAGTTATAAACAATATAAAATTCTTACGTAATACAGTAACAACATAAAAATTGCTCAAATATAAAGCTCATACATGTTATAGTAAAAATAGTTATAACCAACAGTTCTAATATCTCTGTTAAACACCCTATAAGTTGGTATTATCAGTCGACTAAGAGATTACAAAATGACAAACAACCACGCCGGAAAGAATCCTGCCTTACTTAGATGGTAGGAAAGATGAAGAAAATAAAAAAGGACATTCAATTGAAATTGTTTGTTTGTCTTGAATTGAAGCAAGCGTGGACATCCACAATAATACTCATCTAACAAAGACGGCGCAGTCCATTTTACGCTGTTGTGGGCAGCTCTTTTTGGTTTTTTTTACATTGAAAAAAAACATTGGCCAAATTCTTATCTCTTCTGAGAATAAATAAGGAAATCTTTCAAAAAAAAAAAAGCTAATAATAATACATGTGTAACATGTTCTTCATTTCTTTTTCTCCACTTTCACACCACATGGAAATAATCTAGCCACTTATATCTTTAAAGCAAAGGTTGCTTCCGTAACATTCCAGCCGATATGTGAATATATGTAGGGGAAAGGTTCATCTGGTAATAATGAGTTCCGTCGAGGGTATTGTTGTCATATGGAATGTAAACATACGAAATCTTGGCCACTGGTAGATTTCTGGCCCCCGTTTTCCTCCCATCTAGTTGAACTCTTAGAATTGGAAAGTAAACAGGTGTTTTTTTTTTTTTTATTTGGAGGAGAAAAATAAAAAAAAGAAAAAGAGATTAGTTTCTCTCTCTTCACTCACTGGCATCAAGAACAAGAACACCACTGCTATTTCCACCACCACACCTCCATCTGAAACTGTAGACAGAGAGAGAGAGTTTCCAGAGATTGTAGAGATGGAAAGTTTGGAGAGAGAAAGCTGCTGGCTATAATTTTTGGAGTTTGTTCCCTGTTCTTGTCCTCTGCCCGAGTATGTTACTTTTCTTATTCAGTCATAGCTTTAGGTTTTATATGCTGTCATCTTTCTGAGGAGAATAATTCAGATTCAGAAATAGAAAAAAAGGGTAATTATTAGATTTGACAGTTGCTGAGAAAATCCCCATCAAATTCCTCTCCTTTTTGCTCACTGTTTCTCTGTTTCCTCTGTTTCAGAGCTCACTAGACCATTTCCAATTTTCTTGGTGGCTCGTATTAGATCCAGAAAACAAAAATCCGCAGCCTTTGATTGATCTACAAAATTTTTCTAGAGCTTTTGGTTTGATATCATCATAAGAAAAGCAAAAGGAGAGAGAAGAACAAGAAGAAGAAGAAAAACCCAGAAAGTTGTGAACTTTTCTTCAAGGTGAAGTGCTTAAAAGGACAAAAAAAAATTGAAGAAAGAAGCGAGAAGAGAAAGGAGAAAGTGGCGATGGAGTCATCAGATCTCCAACAACACCATCCTCATCATCATCAGCAACAAATGAACTCTGGGCTGATGCGTTACCGATCGGCGCCGAGCTCATACTTCACAGAAATGTTGGATAGAGAGTTCTGCCAGCAGTTCTTCAACAGGCCTTCCAGTCCAGAAACCGAGCGAATCTTCGCTCGCTTCATGAACAGCGATAGCGGCGTTGATAACACCGCACAAGCTCAGAACTCTCAAAAGCTCAACACCGCCGCCACCTCAGAAGCAGCAGAAGCTGGGGTTCTTCAAAATCAGCAGCAGCAGTTACAACAACAGAGCAATTACTCGACTTCTTCAAGCGGCTTTTACCAGAGCTCGTCGAAGCCGCCTTTGCCGAGCCAGGGGCCGAGTTCTGGAAACAACAACAACAACAATGAAGGGTCTTATTCAATGGGCATGAATCAGTTTCCGCCGATGAGAACCGGCGGTATTCGTAACTCCAGCCTCATCAGACACAGTAGCTCTCCTGCTGGACTTTTCGCCAATATCAATCTCGACACCATTGGTACTTGTTTTTGAGTAAATTTTGAGAAATTTCGATTCTTGAGGCTTTTTTTTTGTTGGGTTATTGAATTTTGATGAATTTGGCAGGATTTGGTGCAATGAGAGGCATGAAGACATATGGAGCTAGTAATAGCAGTACAAATGAAGAAGCGTCCTTTTCTCCTCCGAGCAGATTGAACAAGTTCTCATCAGGGCCAACTTGTTCACCAGGTCTAATGAGTCCAATTGCTGAAATCGACGACAAAACCATGGTAGGAAACAACCAAGACGCCGGAGGATTTGGCGATGGTCGGAGCAACAATTATGTGCCGAGTTTCCCTATGGGTTCTTGGGATGACTCGCCCATTCTGTCGGACAAGATCACTGGTTTGAAGAGACCAAGAGATGATGATGTCAAACATTTTTCATCAGAAACTCAGGTACATCATACAAACCGGATTAAAATTTATTTATTCTTTTTTTGAATCAAACTCCAGTTTTTCAAGTAAATCTGACGTGTGATTTTTGTTTGTGGAATCAGAATGTGGAGAGTGGAACTCGGCCTCTGGCTCATCACTTGAGTTTGCCAAAAACATCATCAGAAATGGCTGCCATTGAGAAGTTCTTGCAGTTTCAGGATTCTGTTCCTTGTAAGATTCGTGCCAAGCGGGGTTTTGCCACTCACCCTAGAAGTATTGCTGAGAGGGTAATCCTTTTTTTTAACTTTAATTTTGAATAATTTGTTGTGTTGGGATCGATTAAAAACATGATTTTTGATTCTAGGTGAGAAGAACCCGAATCAGTGAACGGATGAGGAAGCTGCAAGAACTTGTGCCCAACATGGAAAAGGTCGGTGTTTGTTCACTAGCGTTTCCTCTTTCTCATCTCTTATAATGAACAATTTCTATATGGGGACTTTACACTCAAAAGAAATATCTTCTCGTTCTGTGCAGCAAACGAATACAGCCGACATGTTAGATTTGGCAGTTGAGTACATTAAAGACCTTCAAAAGCAAGTACAGGTATTTCAATGGCAATGTTCAAAAGAGATTTTACTTGTGAATCCTCTTAAGATCTTTAGGAAAAATTTGTGGTAATAACAGAAAGAAAATTCTATGCAGTTTTAGATCGTTCCATTACATGACAATCTTGTTGAATTAAAACAAATATGTTAATTTATAATAACTTAATTTTTGGGAGGGAAAAAAACAGAACTTTGATAACCATGAGATGCTTCGAAGTTGATTGCTGAAGATTTTTTTTTTTTTTTAGTTTCTGATTCTCATATTCTTTTGTTCCTGTCTAAGGAATTTTTCTAATTTATGGGGAATTTTTATAGTAGGAATTGTAATTTTTTCATTATTGATAGGAATAATTATTTTAACCGTTAGATTAATTTTTTATCGGTCTAATTCATAAATATTCATGTTAAGAGATATGCAAACAAAACTGCATTTATTTATAAATCAAACTATTGAAAAATTAATCAAACAGCTAAATCGGCACTCCTTATAAACTATTAAAAATTAATCAAACAGCTATATCAGCAGTACTTATCAGTGGTGAAAGGGCCAGTCTTCAAAGAAATTCTCTAGTCTTTAGTATCTGATCTTTTGAAAGTTTTTCCTTTTTTTAATTTATTCGTATCTAAATGGTTTTCAAGACGCTTTCGGACAATCGTGCCAAGTGTACGTGTTCAAGCAAGCAGCAGCAGCAGCAACAGCAGCGATAACATGAAAAGCTTAGGGAGCTACTTTGTATATGTACAGAATCATATGAGAATTTGGGGGTTAAAGAAAAAGATGATGCATCATCTTTTGCGCGGAAAAAGAAGATGGCAGTGAGCGTTAATTACTATTATTGTTGCTATAGATATAGTATATTATATGTGGTTATGAGAGGGTCAGAAAGGCTGTGGTGGAAACAAAAGAAAAGAAGGAGCTCCTGTAGGATCTAGACCCATTGTCGACACATAATAATGGAAAATATATAGTATTATATATTTCTACTGCGTGTAACATGTAACATCACACGTGCTTTCACAACTGTATTTCAACCAGTCGAATTAAATTTCGTTTCTTTTCCTTATTTCCCCACATAAGATATGTGAGAGAGAGAGAGAGAGAGAGAGAGAGATCGTAACTTTACTGCACGCTTTTCTTTGTTGTGGTGAAGTGAACTGGGGCCTTTTCTCTTGTTTGTTTGCATGGAAAGCATGCGAGATAAAAATTGGAAAGCCTTCTGTTTTTCCTGTTAAAATAATGAGGATAAGAATTGACGGAGCAAATTTAACTGTCATGTGAAATTTGATTAAAAAAGCTTTTAACTTTTCTTGCTTTATGCGTTTGTTTGAAGCTCTAAGCTGTTATTTGAAGTCTCTCAATTCCCATCCGGGTCTTTCAGGATTTTGCTTCAATTATTGGGATGTGAGGAGCAGGTGGTGGGCCCAAGAGAATTGGCAAGATTTTATACAACAATAACCACCTGGAAAATAGAACTTTATTGCATATTCAATGGGATTTGCCCATTAATCGTAATGGTTTAATTAATATGCTGGCTCATATTGCATTTTAAAAAGATGCCAAATAGTGAGGCAAGTGATGCCTTTTTATAGAAACTGAACATAAATAGGCTCACTTGTACCTTTGGCTTTCAAACAAGCTTGATAAACCATAAGAGATCAACAAAACAAGAATAAAGTGAAATTTTTAGCCTATTTTGAAGATATGATTTGACCTAATAATTTGAACGTAAAATACTGTATTAATTTAAACTTAATGAAATAAAACATAATCTTTCGATCATAGGAGTGCTCTTTAGGAAATTAGTGAAGTGTTTGCTTTTCGGCTGGGTATAAGGACAAGGGAAAAGGGGTGGATGGGCGTGGGCACAAAAGTTCTAATAAATCATCAAAGCAAGGGGATCACTGTCCCTTTGTAAGGCCAAAATCCAGGGGAGTGAGTGCCACGTCATGGGTGATGTCATCAACTCTGAAAATGCCATGTCATTAGTGGTTGTTTTGGAATGGCAATATTGGAGTGTGTTCTTTTGTTGGGGTTAGCTTTGGTGATCAGGGCACAAGGGGGAAAACAAAGAGACACAGCTGTATGTGTACTAAGTAGTGGGTATCACCACGGTACAAATCCTCTTTTCTTCTTTATTGTAGTAGTGGGGACCTTCCTAATTACTAGCTAATGGTATGGCCCTTCTTGAAGCTTCCCTTGTCTTCTCTTATTCAATTGGGGGTAATATTTTGCACCTTGAAAATGAAAGAAAATTACTTTTTGAGTGAATCTTACTTTATAAATTTTTGATAAAGATGGTTAGAATTAACTTTTTAGTTGGTTTAAATAATGTAAAGCTTTTATATGCTACAATAAAAGGTAAAATTTACAACAGTATAAAACTCTCACATGTTATAATGTTTAATAAAAAAGTTTGTTCTAATTATGCTGGCTAAATGCTATAATTTTGACTCTTACTATTTGTTTGGTAGGAGGGAAACAAAATATGAGGGAAAGAAAAATTGTAAATGATGAAAAATAAAAATAAAAGATAGGATTTTAGTTTTCTTTTTAGTTTTTGATTATTTAGCATGATAGAGAGGAAAGAAAATAAATTTACTATATTGAAAGTAAAATGCAAGGGTAAAATTACTTTTTTACCCAAATAACACTGTTTTTAATATGTTTTCATTTTTCTTAAAATTCATATACAATTGTTGTTTGGAATTCAACGTTTTCAACTTTTGCACGTCATAAATTTACGATGATCGGATAGTTGGAATTAGTTGCACTAGTAACTGGGTGTTTAAAAGAGTGGTGGGAACCACTTTTACTGTAGCATGTGAGAACTTTTTACTGTAGCAAATTTTTTATTGTTACTGTAACATGTGAGAATTTTTTACTGTTTATAACTGAGATTGTGGTGGGAACCACTCACGCCAAACACCCCTAAGTCGTGGCACGGTCTCACTAAAACATATGTATACATAAACAATAAAATAGTAACGTTACGTTGTCAACGGGAAAAAATAAAAACCTGAGATGCCAGACATGGCTGCAGTTAAATGCGAGGTAGTAGAAGGAGAGTCAGGTGCCAGATTCTTTGGCTGTAGTTAGGTGGACAGTTTTTTAACTTACCTCATTTATATAACCCACAATATTTTTTATCTCATATTCCGTCGACTTTTGGGATGAGAAATTATAAGGGACTCACTTGTTAGTTCTTCCATCTTATTTTTCTTTCCCCATAAATTTCCTCCAATCAAACAACTTGAGTTATCAATTTTCATTCCAAAATCTTTTGGATATCTTCTTTCCTTTCACTTTTCATTTATACCAAATACTAGGTTAAGCGGGAAAAGATCATCGTTTGTTAAAAACACAATTATTGGACTTTTTTTTTTTTTGAGAAAATATCTGTAAATTTATGCCCCAGTAAAATATTAATTTACTAAAGACAAATTATCTTACTCAAATCACCGTGGCTTAAAAATGTTTCAAATTTTAGTATTCAAAATTATGTTTAATCAACACTACATCATGTCAGATGTTTAAAAATTTTAAAAATTCTTTTTTAACTATTTATGTGTCATTTGGTGCGTATATTTAAAACATTTGAAGTGGTTTTCAACATATAGGTCTACAATAAAGAACGTTTGGAATGTACAAGTTTCAAATTATCCAGAATGGTGAGGATTCTTTAAAACAAGCTAAATTATCAGTTTTAAGAATTTGAATTCCTCCCCCTTTTTGAGTTCTAACTTTCTTAAACCATTTTTCACAATAAAAGCCATTTTCATTCTTATTTTCCTTCGTAAACCATACTTTTTTAAACATTAGTTTTAATTTTAAAGTTGACATGACGTTTGATTTTCTTTTGAAACTTTTACATTACAAATATCAATTCAAAACATTGTTTAAACCATACGATTTAAAACTATCAGTTCAAAACCACATCATTTTAAACCCGCATATTAAATAAACCCTTAAATATTTGAGTCCATTAGATAACATAATAAAATATAATTAATTAGACACCGTTTGATGTATTAAAAATAGGAAGTAATTATTATAAAGCTTTAAACAAATTAATAAAAAATCAATTATCCAGGTAAATCATTGATTTAGGAAGATGAAATCAATAAAATATATATTTGAAAAAGTAGATAGGCTTATTACTAGGATCACGTGTTAATTCACAGGGGAGGGTTTATAGCTTAGCACATGCAAATCATTTCCACTTTTCACATGTCTTTGCTTTTTTTTTTTTCCCCCCTAAAAAAATATGTTCTTTCACGTGTTGAGCACTCTACTCCCCAATTCCTATGTTTAAGCTTCCTTTTGTCCTTTTAGGCTGGAAATAATGGACTTCGTTTCCCAAAGAAAGGTTTTGGGCCTTTGGCCTCTGATCCATCATCCCATTTCCCAAAGGCCCAGACGAGTTTCTTTTGGGTTGTCTTGACATTCTAGATCCACATGGGGAAAAAATTATAATACGTGTCTAAATTATTGTTATGAAATTAAAATCTAATACAATATTTAAAATATTTTAAAAATTTCCTTAATGATATAGTAATTATCCTAATGATATTACATATTGTACTATATAATTACATATAAATAATTTTAATGATATTATTATGAGACATTTATAGAATTTTTACAAATTAGAGTCATATTTCAATTCAATAAATGAAATTGGGCCAATTGTCTCATTAACCCTCCATATGGGTAAACAAAACATATCTTTTCTTTGGGCCCTAGTCCCATTTTCATATCTTTCCTTTTCCAGGTCTTTTGTGCTGTTATTAGTGTTCTTTTCAGTATTTGCAAATGTTTTTAGGAAGATAAATGTCTTTTATGGTATGTTAGAAGCATGCATTTGACAATTTTTACTAAAAAAAAGATGCTGACCTGGGATTTGGAATTATTTGGAGATGTGGATTTTCAATTAATATTGGTATCAAGTAGTGAATTCTTCAATCATTTTCACAACTCAATTCAACCTTCATTGGGACCGACAATTGCATCTCTCAATCCTCCCCAAAAAATAGAGAATAAAACTCCATTGGTCATAACGTTTATTTCTATAAAGCTCTTTTAAAAAGCATAAATCTATATAAACATCCTTTCACATGTACAAGAAAATGCGCTCAACAAAGTTACATATACTAAAAAAAGGGGGCAAATCCGTGCATGATTGTTAAAAAGGATAAACGAATATAACGGCAAACAAACACATAAAGACCTTATTATGTAGGATCTGTAAAAACAATATATCAAACAAATTTGGTAACTAAAAAACAAACACCTACCAATGGTTTATCTTTTAAAGTTTAAACTCCTATTTTAGAAATCTTCAATACAAAAATTATGTATTTGACAAAACGGTTTCAACTAATAAGTTCTAATCGTTCACAATATAAATCTTTCATTTGTTATAGTATACTATAACAAAAATATATTATAATACAAAACTCTCCAATGATACGGTCGAGCTTTTTACCCAATACTTTAAAGTAGAAGGAGAGAGGCAGTGGCAGAGCCTGAACCTTTTTTTCAGTGGAGGTAATTAGAAATAGTAATTTACTATATAAACATATATAACTATATATTTCAATAATTAAAAGAGCATAATTATAGTTTTTTTTTTTTCTAAAAAAGAAGTACAATAATATATTTCAATGATAACGTGAGGGCACACCAAGATAATTTAATTATTTTGTGGATGCACAATATTATATTTTAATATCTTATACGGACACCCTTGTAATTTTTCTTTTTTTAAATTAGAACCTAACTAAAATCTTAAGTTTCAAACAAAATTAAAAATCTAAATTTTGAAAAACGAGTGGGGCCCTGCCCCACAAACTCCTACCTGGCCACGCCAGTGGGGAGAGGAGAGGCTCTAGAGGGAAAAACGACAATATTTAAGTTTCCAACTTGCCTGTTCTTCCTCCTAACGTTTATTTCGTCCCTCCTCTGTCCCCACTTCTTTAAATTTGAATTTCAACAGTCAACAACCTCACTGTATCTCTGCAATAACGCTCCTCTCTCTCTCCATGCCATGGGCGACGAAGCCGACCGCGACCTTGGCTTCAGCGCGGCTCGGCCACATCTGGTATCTGTCACCCTCTTCTCTCCCGTCCCCTCGCCGTCCACCCGCCGCCTCTCCAGCTGCTTCGTCCAGTCGAACCGCCCAGTTGCCGCCGCTCGTCGGCTCGCCTGGGTCTCCCTCCAGGGCCGGCTCATCAACGCCGATAAAGCCAGCTCCGCTACAGCTATCAAGGGCGGCTTGGCCCCCGAGGAAGCCGTGGCTTGGGAGCTATTCAGCCCCGTTCAGCGATTCCTCATTGTCGCCGTGATCGGTGTCGCCGTCGCTGAGTCTAAGAAGAACGCCCAGATTTCTCGGCTCACAAAATCCGTCGAACTTAGGGTTCGTACTAATTAAAGATCGTCTTCTTTAATTTCCGTGTCTTTTCTTTGATTTTTCATTTTAAGAGGTGATTTGTTGTTAAATCTTAAATTAATGTTTCTACTTCGAAGGCTTTGATTGTGCAAAGAATCTGATGATGCCGATTTGTTTTTATTTTTGCCGACACATTGATCAAGGCTTTTCAATTTCTTAAAGCTTTGATACGTTACAGTTTCTCGTTTATTTTATGAATTATTTTGAAAATTCAAAGAAACAGGCTTGTTCTGTCTTTTTGTACTTTTTAATTTATTTATTTTTTTCAAATTTTCTCTCCCTGCTGTTAATTTCACACTTAAACTGGCTCTTTAGTACTTCAGTTCACTGCTTTTTTTTTTTTTTTTTTTGTGTAAAGATTTGAAATTCGAAGTGTTATCATTATAATGACTTGCTATATTTATAATACATATGCGATTAGAGAAAAAAGAGATCGAAATTTTTTGATTACTGATCTGTAAAAACATGGATTTATTGCAAAATTTTGTAAGACTTATTAATTATCTTGTCTTGAATCATAAGTTTTCAAATCTTAGAGTAACTAATTTTGCAGGATCAAGTACTATCAAGCATGCAGCAGAAGCTTGACACTCTATGCGAGCAGCTAAACAACAAGAATATGGAATTGTCACAGATTGATGTTTTTGGGTCGAACAAAACCAAGTTCGTTGATTGCGGTTGTTGCCTTTGTGATCAACATCATGACATGTTGGCGGTATGATCTCATGTCCATTTGTTGCTACATTTTCCTTGATCATCAAAGTTTGTGATTATCTTTTCTTTGTGAATTTGGCAACAGGACAACTCTGTTACGAAAGCCATAAATGGGGAGGAGATTCTTCAGTATAAGACATCTCTCACCAATGTTGCAGAGCGAGAGGAACGCCGAATGTCTGATTTATCAGACTGGGCTTCAAGTGTCACATCTTCTGCTGAAATCCAGGTGGGTGAGATATTGTTTAGATCAATAAAATGAAAAAGAAGAAGAAGAAGAAAAAAGAATGTTGCTCATCCAGACTTGGATTTAGTAATGGGGATCAGAGGTGGCGTGGTTCCCAGGTGAATTAGGATGTATGGGATTGCTCAATGATATGTTATCAGGAACATCTCAAACAAATGAAATAAAGACTTTAGAATGATGGTCAAGAACTTCAAAACTTCACAATGATATGTTATCAGGAACCTCTCAAACAAATGAAATAAAGACTTTAGAATGATGGTCAAGAACTTTAAAACTTCACAATCATGGAGTTGGTCAGTGACTCTTACAGTCCCACTGGGTCATGTGTTTGTCAATGTGAACAAAAGTGCACTTTGTAACTCCAAAGGAATCTTTTGAATAATATTAACCATGTTTCAAGTGAATTTTTTCTAACTTTCAATATAAAAAACTAATGAGTTGTTGAACAGTAATAGATATTTTCCTTTTCCTTAAAATGGGAATTAAGCTTGGTAATGACATGTCTCGAATCGATATGGCCCAGGTTTTTTTAGGGTCGGTCCTTAACCATTACGTTGGACCAAGTCAAATTATTGCTTTAAATGGGGTCTAGTTGGTCGAACTGGTAGTTTCAAGGTTCTTTTTTGCATGGCCATGTGCCGTTCCTTGTAGGCCATCTCTCTATCCCTCCCTCTTCTAATTGTAAATTTAGCAACTTTTTCAGTACAAAATTGTGCGCTGTTAATTCCTCCCGTGTCATGCATATCTTTCTGTGCTTCCTTTTCTTCAAAAGGAATTAAAAAAAACTGCCTTGTAACTTGTGATATGATGCATTATACAGATGAACACCTTAGCCATAGAACAAGACATTTACAATCTCAAGAAGGATTGTGAAGACAAGGATGTTATCATAAAAGAGCTTACCACATTACTCCACTCAACTGATATAGCTGGCTCAAAGGTAGTGTTCTTTTTTCCCCTTGGCAACACAACATTCTGTCATTCCTTTTCTTTTTTCAATCTTTGATCAGTTATGATTTTATTTTTGTTCATAACAGAGGATATCTGAGCTGGAAGATATCATACGGAGAAAGAACACGACAATTTCTCGACTAAAGAAGGACGTAGTGACCCTAGAACAAAAGGTAAGGAACAAATCTTGAGTGTGGAGAAGTAGTGAGAATTTAGACGATTAATCAAAATGATACCCTCCTGCCTCTTAAGCTGCCGTCTACTTCATGAGACTATGTACAAATTAATACAGGTGGTGAATCTTGCGAGGCTTCGCAGGCGCTCTTTCTCTTCCTCAGAGTTACCAAATGTACAAATTCCACACATGACAGACAACCTCCTCTATGATATGGACAGTACTACTAGTCTTTCATCTTCTGATTCAGACAGCTCGCCCATGGATCGCGTGCAGCCTCCTGCTGTCAAAACTCCTGAGATCAGTAGTATTCCTCAGGGTTTTGAATCTCATTCGAAAACAAACCCGAAATCAGTGCCGCCAAAACCCTCGGGATACATGGTGAGATCAAAGGAAAAGTACCCAAAATCTAGATCAGTAAGTCCTCTCAAAGAGATATCTGTGAACCGGAAATTGGATACGCTTTCGTTTACAAGACAAAGGCAGTTATCAGCTAGTGGAGATCCCAAAAGGAGTCGAAGGCTTAATCTATCCGCACAGAAGGATACAACTCCACACAAGAGATAGGTTTAGTGAATAGTAAGCTTCTTGTTGCAGATTAGCACTTCCGCTGATGTTAATTATGCTTAAACCCAGTCCGTTATGAACACTCTTTTTTTCTTTTTAATTATCCTAATGTGTGTCCTCATATTTTTTTGTTTTTCTTGTCTTTTGTAGGTTCAGACACAAATTGTATTGCAAGCTGAAGTCGGATGCTTCTCCCCTTTACCAAAAGATAGTATACATGTACTGTAAAGTAATGGACAGCTTATATATTGTTGTAGTGAATTATTATTGTTATTGTTTTAGGCTTATATATTGTTATATTGAATTGTTCTTATCATTTGAGTCAGAATTATTATAATTGTTATAAAATGAACTTTAGTCGTGCAAAACCGGTTTTTAATATTTGTCAAATTCAATTAAATCAAATTTATCAAAGACAGAAAGTAAAGAAATAACACAAGCAATTTTTATCGATGTTTGTTAATTAAATCTACATCTTCGGAGCAATGCCCGGCTATTGAACACCACTGTTATTGAAAAACATTACAATTACTAATTGGTCTTATACAAAGAATGTCAAGACTCTCTTTTGAGAGACTCTTAGATGGATCTATCGAATGAGCATTACTCGTCTTGAAAATCTATACTTGTTGAATCCCTCTAATGCGCAACGTGTTTTCTCTTGAAAACTTCACTTACTTCTCCCAAAGAATGGTTAAAATGACTTGCTCGTAAAGCTTCTGTGAAATATAAGCTCTTTGGATGTGCCAAACACCTTGTAAGTTGGGGTATATAGCTATTTTTAGAATCTCAATCAGATCTCAAATTAGTTGTTTGAAATTCAAAGTTGTAATCCAGGTTGTACTCAAGATTACAACCTCGTTTGATAAAATCTTGATCTGATTTTCTCAAGTGAATTTGAACGATTTTTGTTGCGTTTCTTGATTTAAATCTTCTAAAATATATCCATAAATCATCCTTAAAAACAAACTGCAATCTCCTTTTGAAAGAACTAAAATTAAATCTTCTTCAAATTTTAAAATTGAATCTAATTTGAACTATGACTTTTCTCTTTAAAACTTTATTCTTATTTGAATTCTTGTTGAACTAGATTTTGCAGGATAACATGTAGATCATGTTGAATTTGATTTTTAAATCCCTTCAATAATGTTGCGAAATATGCCAACATAAAACGTAAACCCTAACGAGTGGAAAATAGTCCGCATCCTATGATCAATCATATGCTGTTCTACAGACCGATTCATGGTGATTGGCGTGGAAATGAATTAAAATTCAATTGCAATTGCATCATGAACCAACATCATTGTAGAAACGACACAAGCTCTCAGTGACGACAACCCCAAAGGGACTCAAACAGAAAACGACATTGGAATAAAAACGACAGCTCACGGAAATGACAAAAGACTTTTAAACGACAACATCGATAGTGTTTTCTCTTAAAAAAAAAAAAATAATAAAAATAATAAAAATTTGAATTTGAGCTAAATTGCAAGATAAAACAAAATTATTATGAAGATGACCGGTTCTAAAGTAAACATGCCAAAGCCCAAATCAAGGACTCGGACTACAAAACGACAATGGATTGAAAGCAACTGACCTGAAAACGACATCATTATACAAGCCAACACAAACGAAACAAACGAAGGCGATGACAGCTAAGGAAAAGTGCCACAAACTCGACCAAGAACGTTGCATAAAAAGAATGCTTATCCTAAGAGGGTCAAGATTCTCTCTCTCTCTTTTTTTTTTTTTTTTTATTATAATAGTTAAAACTATTGGTTAAAATTATAAACGCAACAGTATGTGAGAGCTTTACATTGCAGTAATTTTATTGTTTTTACTGTAGCATGTAAAAGCTTTACATTTCTAACTAAAAAGTTGGTTAAAACCAACTAATATCAAATCCTTCCTTTTGTTTGATTAGGGATTCTCTTAATAGTCATGAATATTAAATTCAGTCATATACAGGCAGATATGCATATAAACTCCTCCTTATTAAAGTACTATGCATATATCACATAGTAATTGTTTATATCCAAAACCATCTCTCATTGGTCGACGCTTTTTTTTTTTCTTCCTATTTTATGCCTTAAGTTTAAGTAAAGTTATGAATTGGACGATTCGAGAACTTGACACCCTCATCAACTTCCCTCGTTTTGTCTTTTTGTGGCCTCTAATGGTGGAAATGTCACTGTCCGTACCAATATACGTTGCTTAACATGTATCTTCAAACTTTATCATGTTTATGTAGCTTGGTACCATAGACAAGGAATCTGGTTGAATCATTTAAAAATATACGATGATTCATTTAAAAACACCTCTTTGAATCGGTGTTTGGTTCACAACTTCCTCGAGTAGTCGCCCCAATTTCCTTGTATATTACCCAATAAATAATTCGGTCAACCATCAAACAAATGGACTAATAAAATAGTGTGTTTGAAACGTGGTTTTAACTTATTAGTTTAGTTTTTATTGTTATAGTGTAAAGTTCTTACATGTTATTGTGTAAAGTTTTCACATGTTATAATGTTTGTTTTGTTATAACTTATTAGAGGTCTTCTTTTTCTTTTTTTTTTTTTTTTTGGCTGTCCCTTCTAGATCTTGCCGTTAAGGATTTTTTAATGTAAGAATAAAAAGCTGTTACATTACATAGAGTTATTGCATGATTTCACTCATGACAATTGCCGATGTGTCATATTCCTCGAAGAGGATCAAAAAAAAGAAAGAAAGAAAAACGGAGAGAGAGAAAAAAGGTCATATCCCCTCAAGTTTTTGCGAAAAAATCGATCAACGTCTTTTCCGTAGTGAATTAATGGAGGAGATGGTGATTCTTTTATCTTCATCATGTGAAGTGTGGAAAATATATACTTGGCTCTCTGTTTATAGTGGCATTTGGCATATGTTTGAAAGGCAACTAAATGCCTAATTATTGGGTCGTTTGCTTCACTCTTTTTCATATTAATCTCTTGCACACATATATATATATATATATATATATTTTCTTCATAGATAACAGCACATAATAAATGCCTGTCACTTTCTTATGACGTATCAATTGTAACTAAAAATTGGAAGTTGGAACACTTGAACAAATATGCAAGAGATCTATCTTTGCTTAAAATTATCCAATAAAATTTTAACCAAGAGTCATTTTGCTATCAATCTTTAATCTCTTCCAGTAATCGTTAAAAAAAAGTCAAAATAAAATATATCATGAGGCCGACCGAGTAGGCTTAAACGAAGTATAGAACAAGTTGAACAAGTAATTGATTGTTGATGGGATATTTTGAGAGATAACCTCAGATAATAGTATTAAAGTCAAACATATGTTGCTAATCATGCCAAAACATGAGAATTATAGACAATAATTTATTGCAAGCAACTATATTCATTTTACCAATGATGTGAGTTGTCTTTATTATTAATGACATGGGAAAATGGAGTCGGGACTAACTAGTCTAAGTGAGAAAGTTGTTTTTAGTACAGTCAATTTATTTTTATTTTTATTTTGGCTTTGAGTGTAATAAATTTAATTATCTATATTTTACTCATGTCAACAAAAATGCGTGGCGGCTCTTTGGCAAGTGGCTGTTTTTTATGTTCATATATGGAAATATATATGTTTTATTAATCATCACGTGGAAATATATGTTTATTTACCGGATTCGTGCTTGTCCTCTAGGCAAGGTAAATATGAAACCTAAAAAGGTAAAATAACAAAGTATTTCGGTTCAAGTTCAACAGTCAAGGTTGTAATTTGTAAAACCACGTAGGAAATGACTAGAAGTGTATTTACAACGTAGCTAGAATCAAAAGTTATAAGAAATTTACTATTATACGTAAAAGCTTTAAATTGTAGTATATTGTTAGTTTACACATATAAAAGCTTTACACTGTATCAATTAGAACGACATTGCTGAATAAAAATTGTATGTTGGCGTTTAGTAGCGTTGTGAACTTTCACGATCGCAGTAGAGAATACATAGGAGCTTCAACGATATAATCTTAGCTATATAGTCTTGCCCTTTCTTTTCGCTGATATTTATGTAACTATGTGCTTGTAATCTTTATTTTTCTAGATTTATAAAATATTAATGAAAAACTTCTTCTCTTATGATTTTTAATCAAATTATAGCAGTATTTAGTCAATTTATTGCATCTAAACCTAATTTAAATTTAAAGGTTGATGTAATTTAAAAATGTTGAATGTTAAAGAAAATGAAGTAAAAAACCTTAAAATATTTTAGAAATGATGCCATCTTTTTCACTTTTTTGTGACTGTGTAAGAAGGAACTGACAAATAATTATTTGCTATATTGTTTTACAACCTTTATTCTTTTATGCGATAAATGTCATTTTTGTTGGAAGTCCTAACAGAAAGAATTTCTTTGTTTTGTTAACATTTCAATGAATTTGAAAACGTAGAGGTACATTAATACAGCCAATAATTTAGCGGAAATGTTCATCCTGAATCGTTTTTTTTTCCTCCCACAAGCTGTATCGTATTCCTTTTTGTCGTTTTTTTCATGTTTTATGATATGATGATGACGTCCTCGTAAAGTTGAATGAGATCATCCAAATTCTAGAGAGCAAAAATATTATACATATAGATTTAAATAAATATTAAATTTGAAACACAAAAGAAATAATATGAATATAGTAATTTTTAATTTAAAATTTTTGTTTAACAGATTGTGTGTAATTTGAGTTCTCAATTTTAAGAGTATGATCAGAATTTTATGTACCAAACGATTGTTACTTTATTAATTTAATAGAAGTACAGTTATAACTTTTTAAAAATTTCTAAAAGTTTATAAGCATTAAAACGGATAAAAAATCTCCGCAGGTGCAAGTGTAAGTGTTCCCTTGTAAAAAGCCAAAAAAGAAAAAAAAAGTTCAACGTTGCTACTATTAGGATACAATATATGTAATTTCTAAGAGTCGATCTTTAGTGATGGTAGTGATTTAGTTATAAATTTATAGTGTTTGTCAAGCATGGTGATAATCAATTTTTTTGTTTAAAATATTATAGCATATAAACGCTTTATATTGTAGCAACTTTTATTTTTTTTAAGTAGCATGTGAAAGTTTTACACTCTTTAACAAAAAAAAATTGATTCTAACTATACTTATCAGCACCTTATTAATTTTATGGGCAAAAAATTCCTTAGATTAATTATTAATGATAATGGGGGCCAAACCATTAATCTGTATTTTCGATGCCGAGGGCACGTGACATTGTATTTGAGTGAAGTTACAAAAATGACTCTTCATTGAAATATATATATTTTTTAATTTTTAAAAACAATCTCAACGAATGCTTTAATCTTTTCGTTGAATATATTTCCAAATTGAAACCACAACTACGTAACGTATAGAAAACCCCAAGAGCATATTGTAAAATCACAATAATTTTTAATAAAATTTTAGTCACAAAAGTTTTGTTAAAAACTGTTATAACTAGAATCTAGTTTTTTTAGTAACAACATAGTAAACAATAATGTTGATGCTTACTATAGTGTGGTGGAGGATCAACACCATTTGTGGCTGAACACGATGAACAGCTATTCCCTACTCGTTTCTGCTTGTTTGGGTGGCCCTACAACAAGAGAATGGATGCTTCATAGGCAAGAAAAAAATAGGTTAGTTAGTAGTCAATGGCTCTCCAACGCTCAAGGCAGGCGTTGTTCGACAAAGAATGGGAGCTAGTTAAGTGAGAATGAGCATGCCTCAAATGCAATAAATGTACCCTATTTATAGGTTGCCATTTGAATCAGGTGTTAGGTAGGTTTTGCCCACGACCCATGTGTTACATCAAGGCGTGTCAGAAGGCAGAAGATAAGTGTTGTGCCCTCTGTCGGTAAATTATTTCCCATTCGAGGACAAGTTGTCTGCCATCTATTGGCTAGTGATGGCTAGAAGCAGCCTACTTCTGAGTAAAAGGAATCCGATCAGAACTGGTTTTTTTAATCCGAGGAGCTGACCAGTTGTGGTGCAGCCCGAAAGGCCCTGAAAAGCACCTCAGAGAGGTAATTCGAGCTTATCGGGATCGGATATTAGCTCCCAATGGTTCTTGCTGAGCTGGTTTACCAACCACCTAGAGTAAGGTTCCTTGGCGGTGGCGTCGAGCTTACCCCCAATATTAGCCCCCCAATTCAGTTGGTCTGTGCTCGAATGGGTGGATTATGCCGAGAAGGTGAGGTCGGCTAAGGATGAAGCCTAAGCGGTTTACCGAGACGGCAAGAGACGGGGTCACGCAACGAAGCTCGGAGGGACGCGTGTCGAACCGCGACTGGGTGTTTCCCTGACAGGCGTAATCATCGCACCTCTTTATTTCTGCGCTTGAGTTTCGCGCCTAAGGCAGCTATAAGTAGGGCTGTATTCTCTATCATTTTCATGTGCAATCAAGGCCATACTTTGCAACTTCTAAGTTTTGATTGCCGAGTCGTAGTTGAAAAACTGAGAACTTTTCTTTCCCGAGCTTCCACAACCCGATCAGGTAATTTATTGAGAAATGTGTAAAAACATGAGTGACCTTTCGGACTCCCAAAATGTAAACATTTTCTGGTCGGACAGTAGCGTTGAGACCTAAGAGTCGACCCCTGCAAAGGTTGACATAGAAGGATTATCACCGTTGCAGGACAGAGCAAGCCAGCTTGCTGAAATATGAAGGGTCGATGCTAGGACGGTACCCTAACAAGAGTTCCTTGACTTGCTGGACAGGGGGGGGGGGGGGGCGCCGGTGAGATCGTGTAGGGGCGAGGATCCCTACATCGGGGCGCCCACCACTGGCACGTTTTGAGCTACTACCCAGAAACATGTCGAGTTGGAAGTAGCCATCGATGTGCCGAGTACCTCAGGTCGAGACGCCAAGGTCTCGATCCAAGTCGTGGGTCAGGTAACCGTCGAGATCTCCGACGAGGAGCAAGTAGCCGAGGAGGCAAAGCTCGAGGAGAGCACCGCCGAGGATGAGGCTGAAAGAGTCGTGGTTACCCAAGTCCAGGGGGTAACTACTTATCGGGTACCTCGGCCCTATCAGAGATCAGCAGCAGCATATTCTAGCGCGATAACAGAATCCCAACTTGAGGACTTGTGTCAAGAGTTTGACATCCTGGAGGGGTATATAACATTGTATGCAGAGTTCTTGTGGGTTGGGCTGCACCTGCCATTTCACTCCTTCCTTTGCCGGGCACTTAATAACCTAAATATCTGCCCCACCTAGCTCAACCTGAATAGTTATAGGTCGTTGATCGGGATGTACGTGCTGTGGAGGTATCAGCTGGACTGTTGAGGAAGCTTCTTCATTTTGTACACATGCTTAAAGGCTTCCAATAGCATCTCAGTGGGTTTATTACGTTTGAGGCATGCTCTTTCCCACTTAACTAGCTCTTATTCTCTGCCAAGCAATACTTTCCTTGAGCGTCAAAGAGCCTTTGACTACTGACTATCCCATTTCTTTCTTGCCTCTGAAGTGTCCCTCCTCTTTTTGCAGGTTTACCCGACACAGGCAGAGACGAGCAGAGAAGAGTCGTCCACCATGCGCAGCCACGCATGGTATTGATCCACCACCACACTACGGTAAGCATCAACAAATGCCTCCTTTTCCCCACAAAATTATAACCCCTACTTCCATAACACCCTCTTAATCCCCTACCCCGCAACGCCATTTTCAACTCCTGACAACTCTTGGATGCGGCTCTCCCACATGTGAAATCCCTCCCGCAAGCCCGTAAGCAGCGCAAATGACAACTTGGGACCCCTATATATATTTTTGTTAATTGGCTTGGGTTTGCTTACATGTGCACTTCCCTTTCTTTTTAATCCTAAACAACAATTTATAAACTATACTATCACTGTCATTAAAATTTAATTCAGAATTGTTTTCCTACAAAATTATAAATGAGTTAAAAAATTATTACAAACTGAAGAGTTTAGATAGGCCATGCCATCACTGCTAATTTTTAAGGCTTTGTTTTTCAACTTTGTTTTAGTTATATAAAGGGTGTTTGAAATTGTTTTCAAAATGAAAATATTTTTGTTTTAAAAAATAAAATTTTTTTAATGATTGTGTTCAGAGTATTTTTTAAATTTTTGCTTCAAAAAGCACGTGAAAACATTTTTAAAAATTTTGAAAACAAAAACAAACAAAACCATAATTTCAATAGTTTTAATATAAAACAAAAATAGACTTATAGTGTAAAACTTTCATATATTTATCGTAAATCTGTTATAACTTTTTGGTATAACCGTGTTCTCAACCATTTTCTAACCAGGTGTTTGGCAAAGTGGTGGGAACTGCGGTTCCCACCACAAACTCAGTTATAAACAGTATAAAGCTCTCACATGCTACAGCAACAATAAAAAAAAAATTGCTACAATGTAAAACTCTCACATATTATAATAAAAATGGTTCCCACTACCTTCCACACACCCTTAATATTACATTCCCATCTCCTTACACACGTATCCAGCTAAATTTCACAGAATCTACAATATATTTTTATTGTTTCTTTAAATAAAAGACTAAAAAAAAAATTTCTCCCTCAAAAGGTTGACTTTGTCTCCGACCGAGTGAAAATGACATTCAAAATTCATTGCCCAAAGCAACCCTTGAAGATGTTTGGCTACCCCGCCCTCGTCTTTCTTTTCGTTTCCTTTCCTGTCCTTTCCCTTCCATTTTATCATTCTAAGCTCTCCACTTTTTCTAAATATCAAGCTTCTTTTGTTTACTTCTCTCATTCTCTCTAAATCTCCAAATTCTGTCTCAAAAATTACACACGCAGCCAAAGAAATGCTTCTCAACTAACAGTGAGACCCTTTTCTCTCTCTATTTCACCTATATTTATAACTATATCCGTATCACTGTTCTTTTGCTGATTATATATCTATATGTCTGTATGCGTGTGTATATATATATGTATAGTCTGTTTTGTAGTGATTGAAGATGACCATGGAGAAAGCCCAGCCAAATAGCTCAGCAGACTCACCGACGAGATCAGACTCCTCTTCCGCCGCGAAATCGCCGACGGTGCTGTCGATCGAGTGCTTAAAAGGGAGCTCGAAGGCCGACGAGTGGACCGGCGACATGCTCCAGACCGGCGACATAGTGGAGGAGCTCCAGATTGGCACCTCGATCACCGTGAAATCGCCGTTCAAGAACGGCCGGAGCGGCGTCCAGAAGATCCTCCACGGCTCGTTTAGGGCGAAGGACACCTCGATCCTCGTCCGAGTCCGCCGCGGCCGCGACGAGTTCTCCGAGCTCCAAGCCTGCATCGTCCCCAACGAATCCGCCGGCAAGAAGCAGTACATGCTCCGCTCCATCGACGATCCGAATTACGCCGTCGGTTTCCTGGATCGGACCGAGTCCGATTGCTTCGACCTCCAAGGTAACTTATGATTCCGGATGAATCTTTGACTTTTCGTTGACCTAGTTCACACGAGGCACGCGCGAGGATGATCATCATTCGTAATCATCATAATAAAACATATATCCCTAAAAAAAGTTATAACAAAATATAAAAAATTAGAATAGACGGAAAAATTATTATATAAAATTAAAACTAAACCCAACATTGAAACTATGTTAAAAATATACTTTTAATTACATAATAATTATTTTAATAATATTATATTTTATATTTTATGATTACTTGATTATATAATAGTCATTTTAACGTTATCATATTTTATATGATTACACAACAATAATCATTTTAATTATATTGTTTTGGGCATATCTCGAATATAAAAAAATAGAGATATTTTAAAAAAACTAGAGATATTTTAATTTAATCAACATAATTTGATCATTTGTCTCACTAATCTTAATATATATAGAATTTTTAGTGCTTCTATATATCTAGTAATTTATTCTTATTCCAATTATTAATTAGTGCTAAGTTTTTTTTTCCCCTAAAAAAGTTGCTTCAATTAATAAATGGAATAAGAATAAATGTTTAGCACATAATATAGTTTGATACTTTAATTGTTGAAAAATTATTCTTTTTTTAGTAATTTCTCTGAATTAATTATATTCTTCTCTGAAATCTAATTCCCCTTAATTGGAATTAATTCTTTATTTTTCCAAGAATAAATTGTAAAAAAAAAAAAATTAATATTGAAAGTGTCAAACCTTAAAAAGTTTGGGGAAAAAGCTTGATATTTTTGGTTCTTGATTTGTTGCTGATGTTATTCATTATTTAAGATTGGACCTACTTTACCAATTCAGATTGTTCTCTCTTGTGGGTCTCGCAACATATTTGGGATCTATGTACTTTTTTTAATGAATTATATGCTTGAATTAACAGGATTTTTTATTCGGCAAAAAAAAAGAAGTAATGGGTTTTGTGTTGTTGTTGGTAATTTATATTGTGAATTTTATAATTTCAAAGTTTTCTATTGGGAGGTTGAATGCCTAACTGAGGCCAACTGGTTTTGGGGTTTTTTGTTGACTTCTAAGCCTAGGATTTCCAGCTTTTTTTCTATTTTCCTTCTTATCCTTTAACTAGATCAATAATCATTTATTTAAAGAGCTGTCTTTTACCTAATTACATTCTTATTTCAACTTCATAATTCATATTCAAACAAATGTGACATTTTTTTTTTTTTTGTTAAGTGCAAATTGATCATATTATTCATGAAACTTGGGAATTTTCTGACTTTTACATGTGTAAGATCAATTGAGCCACCTGGCGTGGTCACCGCTTTAATCCTAGCGAGTACTTTTTCATATTGCTTGTTGGATATACATCATTTTGAAGAACATGTTAGTTGCAATCTGAAAGCGGCACCATCTTTATATGGGCCAACAGCGGCATGATATTCGTGAGACTTCCTTTTTGTAAGGATTGATATATATGTTTGATCTGCTTGACCGCAACATGTGGTCTTTCTTTCTTTCTTTTTCCGTAATGGAAACATCCCAAATTGTGTGCAGCTCACATGATACTATTGATTTCACTCTTCAAACTTCAGGACTTTAAGGTCCAATTAGCTAGTTGATCTAGAAGCATACTAGTCAAAGTTGAGCCAGGTTGCTAGTTGATCTAAAGCATACTTCTCTTTGATGTCCTCCCAGTGTCGTTTTCTCATTCTATTAATCAAATTTGAGAGAAGAGTAGCTGACAAAAGTTGTTGTAAATCGTAGCATGAGTTGATGAAACTACAATGGACATGTTATATCATTTTTTTTTGGAGTCCTCCTTTATATCGACGGAATATTCTGAAATATGAGGTATGGTTTGTTGTAGCTTCAAGGGGTGCCAGGATGGTTAATGCTTTGTCAAGAACTCGGCTACAAGATGGATATGTGTCGTATCCATGGGAGAGGAGGATGCATGAGTTGCTAGCGGTCCCAAATTCTGGCTCATTCTTTTCTTTACTCCTCCTACCCAAGGCGTCAGATCGAACTGCTTCTCGCTACAATGACCTTGAGGACAGTCTTGCCAGGGCAAACGCGTGGCTTAACGCTTCTCAGGCCTCTGGCGTTCCTATTGTTTTTATGAATATACAGACTGAATCGCTGCTTACCAAGGTAAATTCCCTAAAATTTCACAAAACTTTTAGATGTATATAATTGAGCTAGTTTTGTTGCTTACCGATTTCAAATCTGACAATTCACATGTCTAAAGTGCTGATGATCTTCATCAATATTTGGTTGGTGTGCTGTGATTGAACTACCTTATGAAATGACCTACTATCGAGGAAAAGGAATTTTCTAGTACATTAACCTCACGAACTACTTTTTAATATTTTTCCTTTACATTATATACCATCGAGTAGAATTCTTTCAGTTATAAGGTTGGAATAAACTTCCATAAGGTTTGTTTATTTATTATTTGGGTGTATAACAGATCTCAGGAGAGACAGCTTCTTCCACCGTGAATGCCGGATCATTATCTGATCTGGCAAATCTTGCAAATGCAAGTTTATATGGGTTTGAAGACTACCATGGGGTAGACATTGGCGTCGTTCGAGCAGTTCGCCTCTGGTATGCACCCCTGGGAGGAGAGATTGCTCTTGAAATGAAGATACAAGAAGGCGACACAAAACTTGGATTTGCCATTAGCCGCACCGAAGAGGTCTCCTAATTTTCTCTCAAAGTCCTGACCAAGTTTTTTAGTAAATAGATAATACAAAATTTCATCAAACACAGGCTTCCTTATCATTGCCTTGTGTGACAGGGATTTATTTACGTTTCATCAGTTATTGATGACAATGATGATGCGCCCTCAAGCCGATCGGGGCTCAACAATCTGTACAGACAAGGGATGAGCACATCTAGGCTGCTGGTTGTGTCAAGAGTGTCAAACCAGAAGGTTCTCCCATGGATGGTGTCTTCAACAGGAGCTATTAGATGCTTTGATACCGTTTCGCTGAGCCAGAAGCTGTCCTTGCACCGGCATGCCAAGGTACCTATCATCGTTCATGTCTTTCTGTGGGACAGGGCACTGGTATCAACAAACGTTAGCCAGGCCGGGAAAAGGGCTGCTTCCCCACCTGTCCTGCCATTACCAACTGAAATTCAGTTACCACGGCACCCAAATGAGAACCAGGTACTACCTCTGCCTATTGAAGAAGCTCATGATAGCAGTGGAGATAGTAGCAATAGTGGTCCAGAACCAAGGCTTGTTCGAGATACGGCCGGGGAGCTCTCCTTTAGATTCCATGATTTTGCACTGTCTAGCAACTGGGTGTAAATTTTTTTTTTTTTCCCCTTTCCTGAGATGCTTTGTTCTTCTTTTGATTGATGTGCATAGAGAAATCTTTCTATTAGTAAGGAGTTGCTCTCTAGGCTACAGCTTGCTATAGAGATTTTAGAATAAAAAGTCTTGTGGCATCATCTACTCCACAATAGTACAGCTAATGCTGGCAATTTGGGTCCACGGGTCGAGTTCAGATCAGGTTGAACCCTTATTTAAACAGCTAACACGAACCCGACCCATGACCCGACAAGTCAAAAAAAGCTCAACCCGGATACAACATGAAGTGTAGACGGGTTGACCCGACCCGACCCGTGCAACCTGCCAGTATGTACTTTATGCATGTTCGTGTTGATACGACGCATTGACCCACTAAATCCGATAGACCCAACAATAAGCCTACAAAATAAACAATAACCCAACAAAACAAAACCATAAAAAAAGTTAACAAAACTTTATATAAGTTTAACAAAAATAAATATGCTAGAAATAAGAAT